>CABHPP010119567.1:0-25736 GCA_902168425.1 Peromyscus attwateri
TCACTTTTGCGTTTTGGTTTCTGCAGTTCTGTTTCTGGCTAACTGTTCCTGCTATCTGAAGTATGTTAACCCAGGATATGGTTTTTGTGCTTAAAAGCTCAACTTGAGAAAGGTTCGGGGCTACATTGGGATCCCAAAAACCCAGTGTAGTCTGTGGCTGGCTAGTAAAGACTTTTTATTGGCTTAAACTCGTGTCTTAGTAGTCTACTTGGGTGAATACCCCACGACAGATGTCAGAGATGATAGGATAATGGGACATCAGATGAAGATAACTGCAGGCATGGAGTGGGGACAACTCAAGCAAGTGTTTTCATGTGCTGTTGGAGGCAGAAATGGAAATATGTGGCTGCCCCAGGCTATTCAGCACAGGTCATTCCATTATTAACCCCACATGCTATACACAGAAGTGCAGGGTTTATTCGTACTCTGGTTTTTTGTTTTGTTTTGTGTTTTAGTTTTAATCCATTTTTTTTTCTTGGCAATTTAACTCAATACTTTTATGTCATATTCACCCAACCCAGTTCCTCCTGGACCTTTCCTCTAAAACAGGCTTTCAACTTTAAGTTTTTTTTTTCTTCAGCTTCTGTACTTTTTGGTTATTTGTTTGTTTGATCAGTTGGTTTTGGTTTTATTTATCCTATAACCGACTGAGTCCAATTAGTGCTGCCTGTTGAAACTTTAGTCTGATCTTTCATTGATATATCTAGCTTTACTCATTTCTCCTTGAAATGAGAATGTTTATTCTGAACCATTGTACAGTGGAAATAGAGAATTTCGTTTTCTTTTGTGGGAGCTTCGAGCTAAGAGATTGTCTTGCATCTAAAGAAAGTGAACATAAGAACTTTTATTGGTAGTCTGAACATATACTAGATTATAAGATGAAAATGAGAGTGCGTGGGTCGGGATAAAATGTTTAAAGTGACGTGCTTGAATGTTGAGAAGAGGTAAGGGTGTGATGGGTAGTTCTTTGTCAACTTTACTTGGCTTACAATTTCTATGGAAACACACTGCAGTGTATAAATAAACATGTTTCTTGAAGAGAGTTAAACGAAACTGTAAAGACACCCCTTCAATACAGCTGGCACAACAGAGTGTTTTCTGAGGAATCCTAAGGCCCTAGATTCAGTCGCAAGGCATTAAGAAAATAAAAAGTATACGGCGATGGTGGCACATGTCTTTAATCCCAGCAACTGGAGGCAGTGGAAGGCAGGTTTCTATGAGTTCAAGGCCAGGCTGGTTTACAAAAAGTGAGTTCCAAGGTGGCCAGGACTGTTAGCCTTGTCTCAAAAAAACAAAAATAAATAAACAAACAAATAAAATCAAACAGAAGAGAGAAAAGTTTCTTGTCTGAACTGTGCAAACAATGCAAAAAGAGGTCTGGAGATACAACTTGGTGGAGCAGGTCTCTGGAATGAGCAATAAAATAAATTCAGGTCCCAGGAGTAGGAAAAAATGTATGCTTTTAAAATACTCTCTCATTTTTGTCATAAACACAAATATAATTCACACCTAAACACCCAGGCATCAGGATACCAGCCAAATAATTCACCATTTGATATGAAATTTCACAGATACATCTTTTTGTACTTGCAACTAGTAGCAAAAGCCTTGTGGCTAACCCTAATCCACTTTATAGTCATTGTAACTAGTACTTTGTGATTTGGAACTTTGTGTTTATGCATGTACATCACCGAGTTAAAAATCACAAATCATGTTGATGTATGACTAACATACATCCTCTTGAATTCACTGAAAAATCCGTTACTGTCTGCTCCAGTTGGGTACACAGCTTTGTCTTTACATTCATTGTCCAAATGAGCAAAGAGCTTCCTTTCCACACAAACAAGAGTACTTGGTTTTTTAGCTGCTGCCCTGTGCTTTGCCTGTGAACTGTTAATCTGTTTGCTGTTGATAGAGATTACAGTAGGGAGTGCCAGGGCAGTTACAGTTAGGTCCTGACACTCTGGCGCACAGCCTGAATGGATATTGCAATCCTCTAAATCTGCCTGTCAGGAGATGGGACACAAAGGTAACAAGTGCCAGTTAAATCAAATTGCTTGGAGTAAATTGGACAAATTTCGTTAGCCTCTTGCCTACCCTGGCTCAGAGCCACATCAGCAAGGGCAATGATGTTAAGTTTGGGATTGAACTTGTGCCTCAACAAAACTAATTCAGTAGATGCTTCCAGCAACTGTGTTAGGCTGATTAAAAGCAGCCCCGTGGTCAACTCAAATTGTTTTATATATTGATGTCTGATTGTCTCCAAATGACCCATAGTTTCGTGGTGAGCAGAGATGGGGGATCAAATGGCAGTGCTTTGGTCTGAATGTTCAGCAGAGTGATACGCGCATAAAGATCCTCAAGCTATATTGTATGAATCTGAACTCTATGGAATGTCTAATTCAAGCAAACTTTTGTGACTCAGGCTTTTTGTTTAATTACGAAAGCAGCCCAAGTACACTGTGGCAATCTGTCATCTACCCAATCAGTTAAGCTGCTGAAATCCTTAAAGCCACAGGCCAACGGATAAGATCCAACTACACTAATAATATGCTTACTTAGGAATCTATTCTTTTTTGGTAAAATTCCTTCTGGCAAGGAGAATAGGGCTTAAATATGCTTGTTCTTCTCTGTTGCTGGCCCACAACAAAGATTTAGGAAAGCTTAATTTAAACATAAGTCATTATTTAAAATGGTAAGTATTACAGACAAAATCTATAAATATAGTACTGTAGACATTAACAAAATTATTCAACTTATTTGTGCTTTTAATTATTACTTTAGTGCAAGTTTATGGGAGAGGAGATAGTACATATTTATATTTAACATTCAATCTTTACACTATTCTTTCAACAACTTCATATATTTGAAAGCTAACATAAGCTCTTTAAGGTATAACATTACCAAAACAAGTATATACACAAAATCAAAACAAGTTGTATAATTCACAGACTAAATGTACATTTCCATTATTTTCTTCCTGAAGCAATCTAAAATGCTTCCCTTAACATGATGCTGAAATACCATGGCAATTTATTTTCGTGGTTATCATTTCACTCATACTGTCCAATTGATATGTGATTTTTATTTAATTCCTGAATTCATTTGATTAATAATTGTCTAATAAAGTCAATGATTGTTGATGGTACCATGCTGGAAGAAGAAATATAAGATGAGGTGTTAAACTGGGCATCAGTCCTCCAGACATTGGAATAACGTTGTGAAAATCAGAGAAAACCAGGTATGGTGGTCCAGGCTGTTATCCTAGTACTTGGCAGGTGAGGACAAATGAATTATGAGTTCAGGTCAGCCCTTACCTACACAGAAAATTTGGACCCCATCTCATGAAACTCTGCCTAAAACAACCAAATAAATTAAACAATTACAAAAATAGCATCAATAGGTCACATGGATTGATTTTAACAAAATGGAAGACCATAAGCTACAGTAGACATGTGTGCTATGGATTTTCACTATATCAATTCACTCTCTTTTATTTCTTTATTCAAGTTCTTGTTTTAATTAAAAAAGAGAATAACATTCTTAGAAACAATTACTGAATCATGAAAAAAGAAAACAATGAAAGATGATGCCAACAAAGAATTAAACTGCCCTTGGTTGTCCATTGGTACCTGTCATTGACTTTCAATGGTAGTTATTTCTGCAGCTTAGTTGAGCTGAATAATTTAAAATGTTAACTTCCTAATTTTGAAGCCATTTAAAGATATTTATCTTAATGAATCATCCCCTGTGTAACTCACTTAAAAACTACTGCTCCCATATTACTTGAACCTTCTCATGGCAGTGTGTTTTAACTGATTTCCACCTGTTGGTAATTATAACATCTTTCTGAGCAGATGTTTGTAGGACCATGGTAGGATCATCTGTTCAAGAAAATGCTAGAACAAAATTATTCCCAATTCCCCCTAAGGACCAGACTTCTGCTTTGATCTTTTGGTGTTTAAAATATCTTAGTTACCCACACAAACACCCTGCCACATATCACCTGTGATTAGGCAGATTAGTGTGTTTTACATCACTTTGTCTTGTTTCCCAGAAGATGCGCTGTTTGTTTTCTACAACGAAAGGCCATAGCATGTCTCCTTTCTTCCCCCTTAGTCCAAGTTGCTGTTACAAAATATTAGACTGAATAACTTATATTTTAACAGTGCTGGAGGATGGAAGAACACATCAAGGTGTTAATATAGCCGCATCTAGCTAAGAGCCAACTCCCCTTTCAGACAATGAGCTCTTATGCTCTTCCATGGTAGATGAAGTGGGAAGAGAACTTCCTGACATCTTTAGTTAAAGCATTAATTTAATTCCTGAGAATTCTATTCTATGAACGTATTGTCTCCCCAAAGTAACATGATTTAGGGAGGGAGAAGAACATCAATCTCCCAGTGTACTCTGTTGGTAATTGGTTGTTTTTATCTTGAATTGTGTCACTCTTCTTTTGACTGGTTACCCTTTAACTTTCTAACACACATCTTTTAATTTTTTCAGTGTTTATGGGTGGATAGAGTGGCATGTGTGTTCATGTGTATGCGAGCACATGTGGGTGAGGGTTCATGTATGAGTGCATGCATGTCAAGTACAAAGGCTAATATTGTGTGCTTTCCTTGATTTATTCTCTGTGTCATAACATTAAATGAGGCAGGATTTCTCACTGAACCCTGAGCTTACTGGCCAGTGCTTTTCAGCACAACAGCATGGGAATACCTGTTTCTGAATCCACTGTTAAAGCAGCACATACCAAAGGTGCTGACATTGTTCTTTAAAGTAGTCTATTTCTTTACATAATTAGCATTTCATTGTATAATAATAGTTTTTATATGGTGTGGGTTTGGTACTATTCTATGTCAACTGGGTAGATAAGATTTATACCTTGTTGAAAAACAAAGTTTGGTTTCATAAATTTAAAATAATAAAGGTCATGTTTTAAACAAACATTCCTTAATTCCCCAAATCAGTAAAATGAGATATTATACCTTCATTCCATGCCTATGTGGCATAGACATTGCTCAGTGTCAGTGACATACTAGCCTCGGGATTCTCCAGAAATGAAACATATGAAAATGCTCAGTTACCTCAGATAAAATTGTATCATTTCTACATAAAAACCCTTGTATATTCTCCCACATACTACAAACCATCTCAATATACATATGATACCAAAAAAACCACTATGTAATTTGAAATGATTCCATTATAAAGAAATTATCCTGAACTTGAATCTATAAAAATAAATTTCATCAAACCTATAAATATTTATCAAGAGAGTTTAATAAAGCATCAACTATAATAATTAATTGTAGCCTATAAGCCAGAAAAAAAATAATAAAGGATACATTCTTTCAAAATAAACAAAAAAATATAAAACATCAATGAATAAGCCTAGGAAATAACATTCCAAGATCTGTGACTAGCAAATTCTAAAAAACTATAAAGACTATACCGACAATCTAAACAAATAGAGGAAAAGGTAATGTATACAGTTTAATATTAGAATTAAAAACTGTCAGAGTTTCAGTCAGACTATCATCAACACATCTGGGGTTTTTTGTTTTGTTTTGTGTGGTTTTTTGTTTGTATTTAGCAAAGTTAATCACTTTTTAAAAGTTTCATTAAAATTAGTTATTGGTATGGATAATTTTAACTGCTAGCTACAGCCTACACATGAAGGAGATAAAAATTAAGGATGGAAAATTTGTTATAGGAAATATAAAATCTTGTTTATAATTTAGTGATCAAAAATAGATTTTTCTGTGTTAGTCAAAAAGAACAATAGAACAAATAAATGTCTGGATAATTTCCAACCAAACACAGGGTCCATTAATCATGATATTTTAAAATTTCTCTGCAGATCTTTAAAAATTATATCTGAAGGTGGTGATCATTACAGTATAATGATAGGAAAGATTATTTTTAAAAAGTGTGAAATCCAACAGCCAATCAAGAAGAATAATGTATTTGATTGTAGTGAAATAAAAAAAAACTTAATGAAAATGTAAGGTTGAAGCTTATGGATATTAGACTATATAATCAAAAGATATCCAGTATAAATAGTAGACTATAAAAATTATATAAAATCATCACAAACAAGAATTTTAGTACACCAAAGTGAAAAATAAAACAATCACTAATAAGCATATGTCAAGTTGCTTAAATGAATTTTAATCACATAACTTGAAATCACTATTTCAACTTGTTTATACCTACTAATCCTTATAGTGAGTTTTATTTAATAATATTAATTTTATGTGTGGATGTATGTGGGTCTGTATACCTGTGGATCTGTGAAAATGAATCACAATTTCCAAGTACTTTCCTCAAATTATAACATCATACCTAAAAGGTAAATAATCTTTTTAACATGGAACAAATGTCTGCATGCTAGTTCAAATCATAAGAACAAATTAGATTTTATAGCAAACAAAGAACCTAGAGTTCCTTAAGATGATTTCTGTTTCCTAGAACCCATCCTTTAATATAGACACTTCCCACTTCAGTGACAGCTTTTGATAAAATGAATATGGCAAATATTATGTTGTGTTTCTCTTTTAAAAAACATTTTTACATGCTTTATTATTTTTTATCATTGTGTATACATGGCATGTGTGTGTGTGTGTGTGTGTGTGTGTGTGTGTGTGTGTGTGTGTGTGGTGTATGTGTGTACTGGGCTCAACTAGGCCGGAAGAAACTGTCAGGTATTCTAGAGCAGGAGATATAAGTTGTGAGCGACTTGAGATGGGTGCTGGGAACAGAACTCCATCCTCTACAAGAGCAACAAACAAGCTTAGCTGCTAAACTAACTCATCAGCACCTATGACATACCTTTCTTATGACAAATGTACATAATACATCAAAGGTAATGGGTTATTAATTAAGAAGGGCCACAAGGATCACTATTTTCAAAGGAATTGAGTTTTCTAATGTGAGTGACATTGTATATGGAGTGTGAATGTGTATGTCTCCAATACTGAAAAGAGAACTAGAACAGAGTGGAAAGGAGAAAGAGGATTGGGAAATTAACTCTCTGTTATAAATTTGCTCATGAACAGATTTAAAAGAACACAAAAAGGATGCTTTTCAGTTAGCTATTTTGATGCAAAGTAAATAGAACAGGTTATACTCATGAACATACATTTTGTCTTATACTGCTGTGTATTAATTAGTGGAAACTCATAGGTGTGAAAATGAAAGACTCTAGGACTGAGAGGATAAGAAGAATAGCTCTGGTGTAAAAACAAAACTTGGATGGTAGTGACTGTTAGAAGTGATAAGAAATAGCAGTGATAGTCTAGATAGATTCTATCCAACGTTAACTCAGAGAGTTACAGAATTTGTTATAAGAAAAACCTTACTGCTCCCCTGGCTTCCTTTGACAATTTGTTCAAAATAATTTCCTAAGAAGTTATAGTGACTTAGTGCAATTTTACAATTTCCTAAGCAGCAAGCCAAAAGACAGGGCATTTTCAGACTTGGAAGCACCTGTTATCAGGCTGCCAGGCTCCAGCGAGATTTTACACTGCTTTGCTTTTGGCCCATACAGACCTCTGTCTTTGTTTTATTCCTGTTTCTACTATGATAACATATGCTAAATTCTAGTGAAAAAAAAATGTGTCTGATAATCGTATACAAAGTGTTTCTACTTTTAATATTAGAAAAACATTTTATTCCAATAATATGCATGTTTACACTATCCAGAGCTGAAAGAAAGGTGGGGCCTTAATAACATCACTGAGAAGAACACAGAGATAAGTCATGTGTCAGTCAAGTAATACCAACTGGAACAATGTCATAGTTTAAGATAATTTTAAGAGCCTGACAGCCTGGAAATGATTCCTGAAGGTGATCGGAGCATCTTAGTGTTTGAAGGCTTGGCTAAACTGAGAAGACTTGCCAAGTACATGATCTGAGCAGTGTCAGATGTGCATAATTCTGAAACATTTATTCAAAAAAAACACTTCAAAAATGTGCAGGATGGAAAACTAAAACCAGAGGCTGATGTAGCTGATGCTTATGAGTCAGTCTGAATGGGGGCAAAACTTCAAACGCATGACTATATATTTTCTGTACCTTGAATAAATATGGAAATAAACAGGAATTGGTCATACAGTCCAGTCTGGAAATAAGAGTAGTAAAGTACATATGATGGGAAGCCAGCGCTTTTGACTTAAGCAGTCACTGGGAGAACATCACATTAAGAACAAAGAATGAAAAGAACAAAGGGAAGGGACAGAGAATCCAGGGAGAGCAAGCAGCAAACCCCACACATTATCTCTCACAGCTTAATGTAGCAACAGTCATGAGTTATAAAGCTAAAATCCAATTTTGATAAATGCAGTTTTGCCAAAGTAAAATTTAAAAGAAACACCCTTATTTGTTTTCTGCTTCTGGAGTTAACTAAAAATAACTTTCTGGCTTATGTTTTATGTGAAAATCTGAATTTACATACCTCTGTTTTGCATAGGAATGTGTATCTGTTTATATGGGAGCAATTAATACCACATAGATAAAATCTTTAATCCTAAGTATAAGGGAACTGTGTGTATTTGAATATCATGTTGTCAGAGAAAATATTAAAGTACAAAAAAAAATCTTCTGCCAAAGTTCTTATTTGATTTATGTTCACTCCGTAAGATGGAACCCATACACAACACTGCTCAGGTGACCAAGAACCTGAGACTGCATAGGCCAAATAACTAAGGGAAAACTAAATACTAGTGGTTGGCTAAAAGAACGTAACACTAAAATGACTCCCAAGGACATTGTGCTATACTCATATTCAGTGTCGTGTTCATCAACAAGCTTCTTCCTGAAACAAATGTGAACAAACACTGAGACCCATAGCCAATGGACAGAGAGTGAAAGACCTTAGAATAATAACCCCTAAATGGGATGTCTCCATAAAATTTGTCTCTTTGGGGCTCAGGGAACTCTGAAGAAGGGAAGAAAAAAGTGTAGGAGCCAGAGGGGATGGAAGATACCAAGGCAACAAGGCCTTCTAAACACAGTCTCTTCTCTCTGGGAAAACAACCAGTCTTCAAAGTAGGACCCCTGCCCAGCAGTAGAAGGACAGCACAAAACAAATTAAATGGCATCTTTGGAGGTTCTTTGTCTTAAAATGTCAAGTCAGGGCATTTCTTTTTTCTTTTTTCTTTTCTTTTCTTTTTAAACATTATAGATCCTCTGCATATATGTTGTAACTTCCAGTTTTCTGTCGTTATGGAATTTCTGTTTGTACAAATGTTTGCGTCTATGTGTCTACATGTGTTTCAGGTTCTTTTTTGAGGGGTAGAGCCTTTTTATTTTGTCCTATTCTGACTTGATTTTTTTAAATATTATTTTATTATTATTCCTTAGATATCTATTTGTTTTCTAAGAAGAAACAGAACGTATGAATTTGGGTAGGTGATTCTGTGAGGAGGATCTGGGAGGAACTAAAGAATAAACCGAATAGACAGATACAACTATTTTTTAAATAATTTATGAGATATAAGATATACATTATTTACCTTTCCTATGAATTTAATATTTTAATAATAAATGCTTCTTAAATAGGAAAGAGTAACAATATATTATCATTTACATTGAAATGCTTAGTGTGATTTATTTAAAAGTAACTATAGTAATAGTATCCTAAAGTTATTTTACTTGACTTATTATAAAATATGGCACATTGTCTTAGTTAAGGTTTCTATTGCTGTGAAGAGATTATATGACCACTGCAGCTCTTATAAAGTAAAACATTTAATTGGAATAATACAGTGTTAATTATTGCTTAATAGTGTCTTAAAGACATACAAAGAAAATAGTTTAGTGAATTTGCATCATTTAAACCAGTAGTGATGCATTCAGGGCTTCTAATAAGTAAAGTATGTGTAGAAATCACAGCTTCTTGGAAGGAAGAACATATAACCTATTATGCCTAGAAAAAAAATACAAAATGTTCTCAGTGAAAGTCACCTTCTATAAGAATTTAGAATAAAATGTATTCATATTTGGTAATTTTTATTTTTTCAATAATAGGTTTTAAAGTCACCATATAAAAAGTAGATGAAGTAACAGGAAGAACAGATTTATTCAGATTGGGCCCAATATTGCTATACTAATTCTGATTATTGAAAATTCCATACATGCATATGATTTATCTTGATAATGCACAGCCCCCTTTTCCTCCCTCCAGCTGCATCTTCACCTAATCTCTCAACATATGTCTCATCTCCTTTCCAACTTCATGCTTTTTATTTGTTTATGTTTGTTTATTTGTTTATAATCCATTAGGTCCACTATTGCTGCAATTTGTGCATTTATGTTCAGTCATGCATTGGAGCATAGGCAACCTATGAATGGCTTTCCTTCAATAAAAGTTACCATCCCTCCCTCAGCAGCCATCAACTGCCATTAGCTCCTCAGCTAGGGATGGGACATTAAGAACCCATTCCCAATCCATGCTGAAATTTTTTAATAGACTGATCTTGTGTAGGTTAGTGCTGATAATCATAGCTGCTATAAGTTTACGTGTAACTTGTGTAAGAGGCGTGCTATATGTAGGGTCCAGCCTACAAACAGTCCCCTTCATCCTCTGTTTCTTACATTCTTTCCATTCATTCTTTGACAATCTTCCTTGAGGATTGTTGGAGGTGGTGGAACATACATGTTCTGTCTATGACTAAGCACTCATAGTCAGTTGTCCTCGGCAGTTCTCACAGTTATGAGTTTCACAGTTATAAGTTTCTGCACCACTACCCTGCACTAAGAAGTTTTTTGGATAAAATTGAGGGCTGCATAAATCTATGGATATAATTTAAATGGAACTTGCACAACATGATCATTTAGCAAAACACAAGTAATATTCTCTCCTGGAACCTGTGACTACCTTAGCTATGTTTTTGGCTGATATTTCAAGTACCAAGAATGAATTCTTCTGTGAAGTCTGAGTACACAGCTTTCCTTGGCTGTAGCTATACAATAAGCAGTCAGAATAGGCATCAGAGAAATGATGTAGTAATAACTGGAGCATCCTAGAATTCATGCTGTAAAAATAGAGAGGCATAAATTAAAAACAGAAGCACATCTTAATTCTCATATTAGAGTTATGAAAATGAAAAAGAAATCTTAATTCCAGAGCTTCAACGAACTGAAGTTTGCCAATGATTCAAAAGAGAAGGTTGGGGAGCAAAAAAGGATCATCTCCTGGAGGCTTCAGAAGGTAGTATGGCACAAAGAGCCCTGTATTTTAGCCCAGTGTAATCTGAATCACTTTTTTTTTTAGGATATTTTTATTCATTTTTTTTTATTTAAATTTTTTTATTCATTTTACATGCAAACCACAGAACCCCCGGCTCAACCCTCCTCCTGCTCTCCTCCCCCCAGACCCATCCCTCATTGCCTCATTCAAAAGGGTAAGTTCTCCCATGGGAGGAAAGAAAAGCTTTTTACAATTCACTAGAGGCAGGTTCCAACCCCGCACCCCCCCTCCCCGCCACTGTCTCAAGGGTGAGCAAGGTGTCTGACCATAGGTAATGGGATCCAGAAAGCCAGCTCATGCACCAGGGATGGATTCTGATCACACTGCCAGGGGACCCTCAAACAGAACCAGCTACACAATTGTCTTTCATATGCAGAGGATCTAGACTAGGAACCATGCAGGTTCCACAGCTTAAAGTTTAAAGTTCGTGAGTTCCTATGAGCTTGGTTCAAGTTGTATTTGTAGATTTCCCCAACATGATCTTGATGCCCCTTGCTCTTATAATCCCTCTTCCCTCTCTTCAACTGGACTCCCAGAGCTTGGCATTGTGCTTGGATGTGGATCTCTGCATCTGCTTCCATCAGTTACTGGATGAAGGCTCTATGATGACAGGGTATTCACCAGTCTGATTACTGGGGTAGGCCAGTTCAGGCACCCTCTCCACTATTGCTAGCAGTCTAATCTGAGGTCATCCTTGTGGATTCCTGGGAATTTCCCTAGCACCAGCTTTCTCCCTTA
Source organism: Peromyscus attwateri (assembly GCA_902168425.1). Classification (NCBI taxonomy): domain Eukaryota; kingdom Metazoa; phylum Chordata; class Mammalia; order Rodentia; family Cricetidae; genus Peromyscus; species Peromyscus attwateri. The sequence continues at coordinate 11,996 of CABHPP010119567.1, forward strand.
TGCCATAATGTCTCCCTCTATTAAGATATCTCTTTCATTGCACTCCTACTCTGTCCCTCCCCCAGCTCGACTATCCAGTTCCCTCATGTTCCCATTCCCCATCCCCTCTCCTCTATTACCCCCCCCATCCCCAGTTTACTCATGGAGATTTCCTCACTTTCTAAATATAACACCATTAACACAGACACTGAGAGTAACAATTAATAAATGGGACCTCCTGAAACTTAGAAGTTTCTGTAAGGCAAAGGATATGGTAAATAAGACAAAATGACAGCTTACAGAATGTGAAAAGATTTTCACTAAACCCACATCTGACAGAGGGCTGAGTTGCAAAGTATATAAAGAATTCAAGAAACTTGACAGCAAAATAACAAATAATCAAATTAAAAAAAAATAGGGCTATACATATAAACAGAGAATTCTCAACAGAAAAATTCCAAATGGCCGAAACACTTAAGGAATTGCTTAACATCCTTAGTCACCAGTGAAATGCACATGAAAATGATTCAGATTCCATCTTACACCTGTCAGAATGGCTAAGATCAAAAACACTGATGACAGCTTATGTTGGAGAGGATTCGGAACAAGAGAAACACTTCTCCACTGCTGGTGGGAATGCAAACTTGTACAGCCACTCTGAATCAGTTCTTACCCCTAGAGCTGTCAGGTGAAGCATCACATCAAAGCCTCTGAGTTACGGAAATCTTATAGGAGTGGTAGTGAAAGAATGCATGGTCCTTCTCTCGCCATGGATTCAGAGGAGGGTTATCCACTATTAAGGCAACATAGGCTACATAGTTTCTATTCAATAAAATAATTTTGCAACAATGTTCCATAGACAGATTGTAGGGAACTTTTAATCTATAATTTTTTTTGACATTACAGCAATGGTATTGTGTGAAATAAACTGACAAAGGCAAATAGAAACAAGGAAGAACACATTTTACTACCTGCCTAACAAACATGACTTATACGTGCAGGGAGAAAAATAACCACATCGGAATCCTGTACACAACTTAAAATAATTGTTGAACGTCTAGGTGAAAGGAAGATTTTTGTTTTCTTGTTTTGCTTTTTTAAGCTGTTTAAGTTTTGGGAAGACGATATGCACAGCAAACAAATATTATGTAAATGAAGTCTCCCAGGTAAGGACCACCTGTGGTACTCTCCGCCTGAGTCATATTTGAGACTCCTAACCTCTTTTTCAAGTAGAAAGGTCTTTCTCAGTCAGAAACGGGTCAGATATCACACAGAAAAGCTTCTGTTTGTATTACTTGTTTGCTGATGTACATAGACATAAATTTCAGCAAAGGACACTTTCCAATGGCATACTTGTAACTGCAGAAGTCTGTAATTTCTCTAAAAATCAATAGGAAATGATACAAAGAAATATATTTGGAGTAGGCATTTTGACCTTTTTAGAGTTACATCTATGGAAAGGGGTCTTTCTCTGAATGTCAAAGTCCAAATCTTACTAGAGAAGTCAAATGTAATGCATGCTATGAAAAGCTAACTCAGTTAAGGAAGTAACTTTGAGAAAGACAACGTAGGAATATCCTACCAATGCAGAGCATATATTTAGTCAAGACATTTGCATAAAGATATCTCACTGATAATTGTGTCCAGATAGCTGTATCTAGAAAACAGTATGGGAAAGTGCAACGTTTTCTCTCATTATTATTATTATTATTATTATTATTATTATTATTATTATTTGGTTTTTCGAGACAGGGTTTCTCTGTGTAGATTTGCGCCTTTCCTGGAACTGACTTGGTAGCCCAGGCTGGCCTCGAACTCACAGACATCCACCTGCCTCTGCCTCCCAAGTGCTGGGATTAAAGGCGTGCGCCAACACCGCCCGGCTTCTCTCATTATTAAACATAACAGTGATTTTTGTATTTTCAAAACTTCCTGTCTTGGGAAGTTCACTCCCTTGGTTTGCAAATCTTAGCTACCACTGAATGGTTTTTATGTAAGCTCTACAAATTGTGTAGCTGAGTTTTATAGGACTACCACTTTCCCATGTGAAGATGCATATGTTTCTAAACCATCAAACAAAAATGGGCTGTTCTACCAACTTGGAGCAATTGTGTACAGGTATCACAGACAATAGTAAATGATGTCTAGTGTACAGGAGATTCTAACAATGTTTCTTAGTTCTTCCATGCCTACTAACTACAATTAATGGAAAAATGGACCAGTCCAAACTCAGAACTATGAGATCTAATGGCTTGGTTAATGAAGGTGAATGAGCCAGCTGAGGTTTTAATTACGATAAGGAAAGTGAGAAATAGGTGATAGAAAAAGAAACAGAAATAGTTTTGTTCATTTTCTTCTGTATGTATGTTGTGTATACATACTTCTTTGTGGTATGTTCTTTGTTCTTCCTTCTATTACTGTAGAAGTTATCTAGGTATAAGCATATAATTACATCAGGGCTGTGTTTTTCCACATATCGTCAAAGTGTGTGAACTTCACTTGGATGAAGGACAGACACACCTTGTTAATTGAGGCATCAGTGAGTTTTGAAAAAAGAAAAAAGTACACATATAGTACTTGAGCAGCCAAAGAAGAGTGGCCTGTGCCTGTTATTTTTTGTTTGCTTGTTTGGTGTCACTATCAGAAAAAGAATAAGCCTGATGGTACTCATTATAGAAATATCTGTATCTGGCAAGTCACTCCCAACAAGTGACCCTGCCAGCACTGGAAAAGGGTACTGGAATTTTTTTTTTCACATAAAAACATGAGCCTAGCAATGCCTGCACAATATCAGGCCTGTCACCATTTCATCATGGATAGCTGAGGGGACCCTGAGGTCCCACACATAACTAAGAACATATTGGCAGATAATGGAAGGAAAGATTCCATATTCTTCAGTGCTGCAGCCATTGGAAGTATCCTGTGTGCCAACAACAAATACGCATGATCATGGATAAGATCAGTCGGTCACACACAATGACTGGCATTCAAGAATGAAGGGGACTTCCAGGAAGAGGGGTTTCAATAGGAAGATAAGTGAGGATGAGAATAGACATTAATTGGTGGTCAAAACAACAAAAAAACATTTTATACATGATGTGACTATTAAGAATAAAAAAATAATTTTTAATCAAGAAGGTAAAATAAAGACATGCTAGTTATCAGATTGGATTAAGGAATATCCATACAATTTTGAAGATAGTTCACAAGTAACATAGTTTCTTTTAAGATAAGACAGAATAGAAGTGATTCATTGAGAATTCATAAAATACTGAATTGCTGGACTTTCCATTTAACATAGAAATATGTTCCTTTCCCTGAAGGCCATTATGGACTAATTAGGAAGCCAAGTCAGCCTACTCATCAACACATATGTGTTTGGAGTAAAACGATTTATGACAAGAATTAGTTAAAGCAGGACCCAGGGAATTCACTTGGTAGACTACAGAAGAGAGGAGATGTCAAGAAAAAGGATGAATATAAACCATGTTATATAGGTTGTTGGTTTTTTTTGTTTTTTTAATTTTCAAATAAGTACACTGAAGTCATTCATGGGCAGTCTCTAAACTCAGAATGCCTGTGAAAACCTATCACAGAAATGACTCAAAGTTTGGTCCTTCAGTCTGTATAGAAAGCACTTTTCCTTCATTTGGTGGAAAGTAAAATGAAAACCAACAAATACTATACACCTTTAATCCCAACATTTGTTAGGCAGAGGCAGGCCTCTGAGTTCAAGAGGAGCCTGGCCTACAGAGTGAGTTCCAGGAAAGCGAAGGCTAAACAAAGAAACCCTATCTTTAAAAACCAACCAACCAACCACACCAAAAAATAAATAAATTAATAGGCAAAGTTCACAAATGTTTTTCACTTCTTAAGTAATGGATCACACAAATTCATGACTTCACATGAATGGAATTTTCAAGTTATCATTTAAGGTAGCACATACCCATTGAACACAATAAAGTCTCCCTTATACAGTTTCTGATGATTCTCTACTAAGTGATTGCTTATGAATTCTCTATGAAAATCCAGTTGTCTCTGTTTTATAAGCTACACACGTGTCTTCTTTGCAGAAATTACTGAACCTGTGTTATTTTATTTTGAGATTCCCAGCCTTATTAATTCAAATATTTTGAAAGGTATATATGCACTGTGAGAATTTCATACATGTTCATGGAGTTTTGATCACATGAGCACCTGTTACTACTCTTCCAATTCCTCTCCTATCCTCCTGCCAACTTTCCTTCCCAAAGGTCTGTAGTTGGTTTGTTACCACGTGGATACACTTGCTGTTGCTTGTTTCTGCATGGGTGTGAGACCATCTACTCCAGTGTGTGCAGCCTCTCCCAGATTCCGTATTTGAAGAAACCCCAATTTCCTGAGGTGAGGTTCCATGAACCCTTCCTGCTTCCACATAAGGATTTTGGCTGATTTGATCTTTCCTGGGGATTGAATATGTAGTGACAGCTAGTATGAATTCACATAGGCAATAGTACTGTCCTGCCTAGGAGGTACTGCCAGTGTCTACTTCTTCTAGTTTTAAGAATAATTCAAGTTTTATTCTGAAAATCTTAATCTTACATGTCACCATCCAGGTAAGCTAGGCACATTTATTTTCTGAAGTTATAATCAAAACATTTATCCAAAGTAAAAGGTATTGATAACTAGCTCTCTTTTTTTATTCACTTTACATATCAAACACAGATCCTCCTCTCTTCCTTCCTTCCATCCCCCAATCTTTGCCCCCAACCCACTCCTCATTCTCTCCTCCAACAAGATAAAACATCCCATGGGGAGTCAACAGAGCCTGGTACATTCAGTTGAGGCAGGCCCAAGCCCCACTCCCTGCATTAAGGCTGTGCAAGGTGTCCCACTATAGGTTAGTGAGCTCCTAAAAGCCAGCTCATGCACCAGGTTTGGATCCTGTTCCTACTGCCAGGGGCCCCTTAAGCAGATCAAACTACACAACTGTCTCACTTATGCAGAGGGCCTAGTCCAGTCTCATGGAGGCTCCACAGCTGTTGGTCTAAAGTTCATGAGTTTCTACTAGTTTAGTTTGGTTGTCTCTATAGCTTTCCCCATCATGATCTTGATGCAGAATCCACAAGGATTAGATTACTAGCAATATTGGAAAGGGTGCCTGAACTGACCTATTCCAGTAATCAGATGAGTGAATATCCTAACTGTCATCATAGAGCCTTCACCCAGTAATTGATGGAAGAAGATGCAAAGATCCACAGCCAAGCACCAGACTGAGCTCTGGGAGTTCAGTTGAAGAGAGGGAAGAGGAGTTCTATGAGCAAGAGGCATCAAGATCATGATGGGGTAACTAGCTATTTTTAATGTATGTAACTAGTATTAACATTTTGAACTAGCTTTTAGCTCATATGAAAATGCACATTAATATTACCATTTCTACAGTTAAACAATACAAATATAATTATTACGTAGTAGGAATTGTTGACTAAATGTGATGTCTACTTTGGCATTGTGGTGATATTTTATTTATGCTTCAATAAACTTTGCCTGGAGATCAGAAAAAGTAGCAAGCCATTTTAAGTAAACAAACAGTAAGCACACACCCTTAATCTCTTAGCAGGCAGAATCTCTGTGTGTTCAAGGAACACTAGGGAACAGAGCCAAGTTTGGTGACACACACCTTTACTCCCAGTACCAACCATAGAGGCCTGGAGGTCTGTACATACAGACAGAAAGTGACAGAGCTGTGTGGGAAGAGGAAGGGAGGTAGCTGAGCAAAGATAGCCAATGAGAGGGTAGAACAGCAAGGCAACAAAGGCATGGGTAGACAGAAAGTAACTCGTATTTGGAAGCTGCAGAGTTGGTGAGGTAAGTTTGGCTGGTAGCTTTCCCTATTTCCCTGATCTAAGGCTTTCACCCATATATTTGGCTGCATGTTTTTTATTTAATAAGACCATTTAGAAATTCGTCTATGTGACATAGAATATTTATCTATTTCCCAGAACCATTTGCATTGCTTTGATCAGTAGGGCAGAAGTGAGTCAAGTTTTCCAACAATTGGCACAGATTTAAAATCTTTCTAATTGTACTTCTCTGTCTTGTGCTTTCATTTCTCAGGGACTGAGATGAAAATAAATGCCTGGGTAGTCTTGATGGAAATATTGAACAAGACAAGTCAGCTGAGGTTATGTGGATGTAACAGCAATTAATTAAAGAAGAGATCATGAATTTGAAAGGGATCAAGTGGGGTTATACCGGAGGGTTTGGAGAGAGGAAACAGTAGGAACAAAGGATGTAATTACATTACAATCTCAGAAATAAATAAAAAAATTTAAAAGGACCATCTACACCAACTTATACTGTCCTTCTGTACTTTATTATTATCGTTACTGTGTGTGTGTGTGAATCATGTAGGAGGTGGAGATGATGGGTAGTACACACAGCAGCTCTACCACCCATTTAAAAGAGCATTGCTAGTCTTGGTTTATGATTATGTGTTATGAAGTTAACATATATTTTCCTAAAACTAAAACGGAATCTGTATTTAATGATTACTGAATTGTTATAGGAATATTATAAACATTGGATTTATTTTACCAAGTATGAATTCTCTATTGCAACTTCTGTTTTTCTTTCTATGTAACTGCAGATAAAAAAGTCATTGCTTTTTGTAAAGAGCTACTCATCTTGAAGTTTTACATATATATCAAAGATATGTAAGCTTACACTGAATTTGTAGTTTTTTTTTCTGATACCCAATACTAAAAGTCAAAACATCCTATATTAACCACATGTTTCTGAACATAGTTATACCTATATGCAGTTAGATATTAATCCTTGCTTTTCATAAATTTTGGAGTGTTTAAATATAATTCGTTTGAAAAAGTATTTCATGAGAAAATATTTTCTTTTGAAAAAACAAATAACATTGTATTACTAATGACCTAAATATGTACATCTTGCACAGAAAATCTCTGTTCTTCAGTTCCTGAGAATGAGGGTAGTTAGGAGTATTTTCTAGTTAAGAAACCAAAGTCTCCAAGAGGTGAAATATTATCCCATAGTGCCTGGAAAATGAATGTCATATCCAGGGATGAAATCTACATTTGTTTAACTTCAGAAGTAATTTTCACTTCTTAATGCCTTTAGCCTTATTTTAATAAAGAAAGATATAATCCCATTTAGTTGTAGGTATTATACTGTCCCTTTTTATTATCATGTGTGTAATATTAACAGATATATATCAAAAGGTAATTTTTAACCTAATGCCTGATGTATTTTGAAATGTTTAGAAATGAGTTTCCCTGAAACTTAACACTTTATCCTCTTATAATTTTTCTTTAAGCATACGGTTATTCTGACATTTACTATCCATTTGGCAAATGATGGTTTAAAAAAGCAATTTGCATCTTTTCTGATTTAGGTGTAAGTTAGAAAGTCCATACTGTTAGTCATTTAGAAAGCAGTTGTACCAATTTGAAATAGCACATTTTACTTCAGAATCTTTTTGTTGTTGTCTTCTTGATATATCATTAAAGATAAATTGCCTTTTCATTGCACATTTCGGGAGATAAAATGAAGATCAATGATATAGTAATTATGTTAGCACAGATTCACCAGAATGGTGATGTTGCACTCTAAAAAGTATGTTTATCCATGCTTCCACTGCCAAAAGTCTTCTCAAGTTTTCATGAATTTCAAAATTACAAGTGAATATCTTCTTTCATATACATTATCACAATTCACAGCATAGTTTCATTAACAAAGTTGAACCAGTCATCTTGGTAGACACCAGTAATTGCAGCATTAGGAAGGCTAATTAAAGGGGATGGAGAGTTCCAATCTAGTGAGGGCTACAAAGGGAGACTTCCTCTCAAGTGATGAAAAAACTGTTAGGGAGCTGGGATGCAGTTCAACACTGCATCACTTGTCTCCTAATCCAGCAGGTGCAAAACCTGGAGTTCTGTCCCCAGCTCTGAAAGATAAAACCATGATTATGTTCTAAGAGACACTGAATTAATGTATGATGTTTTATGGTTGACTTTTACTTCACTAATCTGCAATAGAAAATAGATGTTGATTTATGATGTTAAAAATGAATTCACCAGTCACTTATTATGGTTCTTAAATACTTTCCCTAATTAGAATTAAGAACCACGGATTGGGTTGACTGTAGAGAATGAGGAATATATTCAATGGATGAGTTATTGTTGGTGGGGGTACAGACAGTAAGAATTCCTGTTAAATTCTCAATTAAAAAAATTGATTTTAAAACAAAATTAAGTGAATAAAGTTTCCATGGAGAAATAATTTTCAATTAATTATAAAGATGAATGCTTCTTGCAGATTTTGGGAGAAAGAAAACAACAAAGAAAAATATAATACCCATCTAACGATATATTCAAAATTCTAAACAACTATATACAAAATTCTTACACTTTAGGTAATGATCTTTTATTGGTGAAATTATTAAGGCCACTCCACATAGTTAAAAGGGAGGTTTATTTAGTGGTGTAACTTACAAATGAGGGGATAGGTAGGTCACAGGGTCTAGGAAAGGCATGGCGCATTCCGGTGGTGTTCTCTGGAGAACTCTGCTCAGTCTACCTCCAGGGTCCAGGGTCCAGGAATCAAGAGAGATGGCACATCTGTATCTCTGTCTCGGATCTTGGGTCTTCATGGTTCACTCTTGGCCCTGCCTTGTAGGCATGACAGTTACCGAAGCCTCAATAGGGTTTGGAACTTCCAGATCACAGTTGGAATGGCTACCCACTACAATCTTTTGGGTGACTAGAATAATCATATGCATTTTAAAAAAACACTTGAGAGCAAACATTGACAGATGAGAAAACACAGCTGTCATTTGCCTTTGGGTCTGAGTTACCTCACCCAGAACAAGTGTTTCCAGCTCTGTCCATTTACTGGCTAATTTTCTTCTTTTTCCTTTTTCTTAACAGCTGAACTACATTCAATTGTATAAATGAACTCAAATTTCATTATCTATTTATCAGTTGATAGTCATCTGGACTATTCCTGTGTCCTGGCTATTGTAAATAGAATATCAATGAACATGGATGAGCAGGCATTCTTGTGGTAGGATAAAGGGATCCTTAGGGAATATGCCTAAGAGTTGTAAAGTTTAAATAGAGCTACCCTATAATACCCACAGGAAACAAAAGAAATTAACAAATAGAAAGCCCATTGTTAGGAAAGATTATCTCATTTGGTGGTGTTGGTCATTAAGGTTCCATAGATTCCCCCTAAGTTTTAGGTTATTTCCAATGCTTTTAGTTACATTCCAGAACTTGATGGTAAGAGGCTATTGATGAAAATACTACATACTTAAATTATGGAATGTGGAGATATTGTGCTAGTAAAAAAATCTGAAAATCTCATTTGTACTGGTTAGCTTTCATAGAGTTGGAAGGGGCAATTCACATTACTAGAGAAGAAAATTAATCATAGATCTTACCCAGATGTGCACCCAAGAGCTACAATGATAACCAGTGTCTCCAGACAGACACACTGGTGCAATATTGATACACACTTCCTAGGCATAACCAACACAGACATATCTGTTGGGAATGACAAAAGTCATAAAGCCAACACAGCTGCCTGACAAAGATCTAGCAAAGCTGAGCCACATGATGGCCACTGTGCCACCTTTGGTTTTCATCTTCACCTCTTGCATAATTGGAGAATTTTTAATATTTGAACAATTAGGGGATATTGGATTGATGGAAAATTTTGTATGAGTAATTTACCCCTTCTACCAGGAGTTTTGCTTTGAATCTTCCCCAGTAAACTCCTGAGCATGCTACCCCTCCCACTTTTAGGGAGATATCTTTATTTACTTGAAAGTTTTCCTTATGCCTTGGAGGTTGTGACACAAATAAAGAAGCCAGAGGTCTCTTTATGAGGCTCTGAGGCATTCTTGAAACATCTGTCCCTGTACTTATGCAGAACCAAGATAATCAAAACAAAGTAAACTTAAAAAGGTCAACAAGATTCAGTGGGCTAGAGGAGTTGGCCACAGATCAGCTTGCAAGTTCTTTCCCACTATACACTCAGGCAATTACTTGGCATATACAGCAACAAAGTTAGATTAGCTGAAGTTTCCTCTGCCATAACAGAGAATTATATTGACAAGCAAATAAAAGAGTGGAAAGATGATAAAATAATGAGATGTCAGATCCTCTCTTTCTTAGAAAAGTTAGCACATGCAGAGTTATTGTGATGTCATATGACCAAATAACAACAAAATGCCAGGATTAGACATATAAACAAATTCTATAAGTAGATAAAATGTAAACATGGTATTATGCCAGAATTTAAATAATAACTGCAACAGCTTTTGCCTGAGGATTTTCTTGGGCACTCAGACCATTAAGAGGTAATAATATACTGCTTGGAACATGGCAATGTGCCCTGGCTGGCTTTAAGATTTTGTTATGGTCTATTGTCCTTGTAGCCATAAAAGCTACTAGCCTGAGAACAGACTGTCATAGGCCTCTAGATTCTTAAAAAAGTTATGTGGATAATGAGTAAAACTGATAACTCTATTAATAATGATGCCAAAACTAGGGGAAAATGATTGAAAATGGTAATTCTGTTCTGCCATAGTTTATTAATGATGACTAAAAGAGAAGTAAGAGGAAGCGAAACACATGTCCCAAACCAAAAATGATATGATCTATGTTTTGGAACAACATGAACCTATCCCAGCTTAGTGAGTTCTGTATAAGTAAAGAAGCACTCTGGTTGCTAGGCAGTCAGGCTGCAAGACTCTCATTACCACCATGGCCTGGCTCACCTCCTTCATTCGCCAACTCCTTACATTCTCTGCTAGGACCTATCCACCACCATGGGTGGCTCCCAGAACATAATCAATCACTTTCAATCTTATTTAAGAGTTGCCCCTAGTTTTTTACAGAGTTCTTCCCATTTTTTGTTTGACTTTTCATTTTCTTTATTGATTTCCTCTACTTTTTTGTTTATCTTTTCCTCAATTTCATTTTTGATTTTTTCTTTAAAAGCCTCTAGCATCTTCATGATGTTATTCTTAAGGTTGTTTTCTTCTGCTTCTTTCCACTTTGTGATGTTCAGGTCTTGCTGTTGGAAGAGGGCTAGGTTCTGGTGATGCTGTATTGCTCTTTATGTTTTTGTATGTACTTCTGCCTTGACATCTGCCCATCTCCTTTTGGATTCATTCTGGGTCTTATCAGCACTCTTGGTCCAGTCAGAGCTGACAGATTCAGCGTTTCAGGAAGCATCACGATCCCTGACCTCAAGCTCTACTATAGAGCCACAATAATAAAAACAGCTTGGTACTGGCATAAAAACAGACATGTGGACCAATGGAATCGAATTGAAGACCCTGACATTAATCTGCACACCTATGAACATATAATTTTTGACAAGGAAGCCAAAACTGTACAATGGACAAAAGAAAGCATCTTCAACAAATGGTGCTGGCATAACTGGATGTCAACATGTAAAAGGCTACAAATAGATACATATCTGTCACTGTGCACAAAACTTAAATCCAAGTAGATCAAAGACCTCAACATAAATCCAGTTACTCTGAACCTGATAGAAGAGGAAGTAGGAAGTAGTCTTGAATGCATTGGCACTAGAGATCACTTCCTAAATATAACACCATTAGCACAGACACTAAGAAAAAAAATTAATCAATAGGACCTCTTGAAACTGAGAAGTTTTTATAGAGCAAAGGACATGGTCGACAAGACAAAGCAACAGCCTACAGAATGGGAAAAGATCTTCACCAACCCCATATCTGACAGAAGGCTGATCTCCAGAATATATAAAGAACTCAAGAAACTAGACATCAAAGTGCCCAACAGTCCAATTAAGAAATGGGCTACAGAGCAAAACAGAGAATTCTCAACAGAGGAAGCTCAAATGGCTGAAAGATATTTAAGGAATTGCTCAACATCTCTAATTATCAGGGACATGCAAATCAAAACAACTCTGAGATACCACCTGACACCCGTCAGAATGGCTAAGATCAAACACACTGAAGACAGCTTATGTTGGAGAGGATGTGGAATAAGGGGAACACTCCTCCACTTTTGGTGGGAATGCAAGCTTGTACAGCCAATTTGGAAATCAATATAGCGCTTTCTTAGATAATTGGGAATCAATCTCCCCCAAGACCCAGCTATACCACTCTTGGGCATATACCCAAGGAATGCTCAATCATACAACAAGGGCACATGCTCAGCTCTGTTCATAGCAGCATTATTTGTAATAGCCAGAACCTGGAAACAACCTACATGCCCTTCAACTGAAGAATGGATAAATAAAATGTGGTACATATACACAATGGAGTACTACTCAGCAGAGAAAAACAATGACATCATGAGGTTTGCAGGCAAATGGATGGATCTAGAAAAAATCATCCTGAGTGAGGTAACCCAGACTCAGAAAGACAAACATGGTATATAGTCACTCATAGGTGGATACTAGATATAAAAGGATGACTAGACTGCTACTCACAACTCCTGGGACGCTACCTAGTAAAGAGGACACTAAAAAAAGACACAGGGATCGCCCAATGACAGAGAAATGGATGAGATCTACATGAGCAGACTGGACGTGGAGGGGGGTAATGAAGGGCAAGGGTTGAGGGAAAGAGAGCTTAGGGGTGCTGGAGATCCCAGCTGGATTAAGTACAAAGAGGGAGAACAAGGAAAGAGAGACCATGGTAAATGAAGACCCCATGGGAGTAGGAAGAAGCAAAATGCTAGAAATGTCCCCAGAAATCCACAAAGATACCTCCACAATAGACTACTGGAAATGGTCGAGAGAAAGCCCAAACTGACCTACTCTGGTGATAGAATGGCCAAACACTCTGTCATGGTAGAACTCTCATCCAATGACTGATGGAAGCAGATGCAGAGATCCATGGCCAGGACCCAGGTGGAGCTCCAGGAGTCCAATTGGTGAGAAAGAGGAGAGATTGTATGAGTGAGAATTGTTGAGACCATGATTGGAAAAAGCACAGGGACAAATGGCCAAACTAGTGGAAACACATGAACTATGAACCAATAGCTGAGGAGCCCCCAACTGGATTAGGATCTCTGAATAAGTGAGACAGTTGATTAGCTTGAACTGTTTGGGAGGCCCTCAGGGAGTGGGACTGGGACCTGTCCTTAATGCATGAGCTGGCTTTTTGGAACCTAGGGCCTATGTAGGGATACTTTGCTCAGCCTGGGAGAAGGGAGGAGGGGACTGGACCTGCCTAGACTGAATCTACCAGGCTGAGCTGAATCCCCAGGGGAGTCCTTGCCCTGGAGGAAATGGGAATGGAGGGTAGATTGGGGGGGTGGGAAGAGGGAGGACAGGGGAATCCATGGCTGATATATAAAATTAAATTAAATCATAAAATAAAATAAAATAAAGTAAAGAGTTGCCCCACAAGAAAAAACTCATATCTGACACTGTTATTAGGGATAAGAACTGATGACTAGGGAGGAACCTAATAATATATCTGCTAAATGGATATAACAATATTTTAATAATGTGGCATATTCCTAATAATTCATCATTGTATCCATATATCAGTTAACATTTCAATCCCACTTAGAAAATCTTCTGTAGGCAATAGATGATGATTACCATAGAGATCCACAACTTATCAAAGTGTAGAGAATGAGAGACTTTGAAATTTTCATTTCCAAGGTATAGAGAATGAGAGACTGTGGAATATATCCCTATCTATCTATCTATCTATCTATCTATCTATCTATCTATCTATCTA
>CABHPP010119567.1:29728-63554 GCA_902168425.1 Peromyscus attwateri
CCCACCCCCCATTTCCATCTCCTCCAGGGCAAAGACTCCCCCAAGGATTGAGATCAACCTGGTGGACTCAGCCCAGGCAGGTCTAGTACCCTCCTCCCAGGCTGAGCCAAGGGTCTCTACTAAGCCCCAGGTTTCAAACAGCCAATTCATGCACTGAGCACAGGACCCGGTCCAACTGCCTGGATGCCTCCCAAACAGATCAAGCCAATCAACTGTCTCACCCATTCAGAGGGCCTGATCCAGTTGGGGACCCCTCAGCCATTGGTTCACAGTTCATGTGTTTCCATTCGTTTGGTCACTTGTCCCTGTAATCCATCCATCCCTGGTCCCAACAACTCTTGCTCACATAAACCCTCCTCCTTTTCGCCAATTGGACTCCCGGAGCTCCACCTGGGGCCTGACCGTGGATATCTGCATGTAGTTCCCTCAGTCACTGGATGGGGTTTCTAGCATGACAATTAGGGTATTTGGCCATCCTATCACCAGGGTAGGTCAGATCGGGCCATTTCTCGACTATTGCCAGCAGTCTATTGTGGGGGCATCTTTGTGGATTTCTGTGGGCCTCTCTAGCACTTTGCTTCTTCCTATTCTCATGTGGTCTTCATTTACCATGAACATTCCTTGTGTTCCCTCTTTGTATAGGACCCCAAGAAAGACACGGGGATCGCCCAATGACGGAGAAATGGATGAGATCTACATGAACAGTCTGGACGTGAGTGGGGGTAATGAGGGGCGAGGGGCGAGGGGCGAGGGAAAGAGAACTTGGGGGAGCAGGTAATTATGTTTTTTTAACATCAAGAAAACAATCTATGGCATTTGAAACTTTCAGTTTACAACATAAAATGTTTGTTAGCATACCTACAGATTTATGATAAATCTAGTTATTCAATATAATCTATCATCTCATTTACCTTGCTTAAAATGATATGTAGTTAAATTTTATAAAGAAAATGATGCCAAGTGTTAAAAGAAGGTATGATGCAATAGTTTAAATGTAAAACAAAAGACAAAAATGCCATACCCAGCAAAAATTATTTGAAAAATCCTTTAAATACCTTAATTTTCAGCTACAAACATCAGTTTCAAAATTAAAGTACTCTAATTACTTTACATTTACATATGCTCTTACAAATTCATTAATTATCATGTTTTCATATATTTTTGATAATATTATGTAATAATATATTGTGGTTAGACATAGTATTATATATATATATATATAGTACATACAATTTTTGTTTAGAATATATTTTATAATATAATCATATGTTTAAAAGTTTTGAAAAACATAAGTGGTATTTGGAAGTAATTATTTTCTGTTTGTCAGATAAGCATAGACCTGGTTATTATAGATGTCATCTTAATGAGATTCTTACCTTGATAGACAAGGAATAATTTATCTAGATAAGTCTACAGGTTATAATTTAGCAACCTAGTGGATATATTGATTTCCAAAAAATCCCAGTAGTTTAAATGTTTTAACAGTGCTTCTGATTTTAAGAGAGCATGTGACAGTGTAATAGTGTTATTATGAGAATTTCAAAGCTATATGTAGGAATTCAGATATAGCCCAGTGTTAGATCTCTTGTCTTGAAGGAATGAGACACTTGAGTCAACATCTAGAAAGGAGGAAAGAAAGAAATAAAGGACAGAAGGAAAGATGGAAGGAAGAAAGGAAGGAAGGAAGGAAGGAAGGAAGGAAGGAAGGAAGGAAGGAAGGAAAAAAGTTAGAAGAAAAAATGATACATAGATTAGAAGCCAGGAAATTTAAATCTCCTGTCCAAGTGCTGTTATAGATTTAATGTTTTAGTTTGAATTAACTAAAAATATCATTTATTCTACCTTGAAAGTTCAATATGATAAAGTGAATTAAACTAAGGCTTGAATTCCCTATAATTTTTCTATTCATAGTAAGGCATATTTTCTCATGAATCTATTTTAATGTAAAACACGTTTTAAAAATTTACAATATGTACTTAACCTTGAACATACTGCATGTCATGTATAATGGTCACCCTGAATGAAACTAGCAACTTCCTTAACAATATCATGTAATGAGATTGAACTCAGTTGCTCTCAAGCCAATGTATTTGAATTCTTTATTCATCAACATCTATTCAGTTTTGCTGAGAGAAGAGTACAGGCTGAAATGTAAAGAAAACCTTTTATAAATAAGAGAAACATATGTAACCTATCTTTATAAAATGCAAGTTCATATCTCATAAACCCCCAGTTTTTTAAGCAAAGTATCAATTCAGTCAACAGACAAATGCTTGGCTATACACCCATAGACTCCTATGAGATTAAATTTAATATTCTGTGTTCCTGAGTAGGTGTTGTTCAGGAGGAGAGGTGTTAAACTGGTGGATTTAGAAAAATTAATCAACAAGAGAAGAACAGGCCAAATTAAACCATATGATATACAATGGCAGTTCTGAGGTGCAACAGAAGATGTCCTATCTCCTTGATTTGAACTGACTTCAGATAAAATGACACATTGCTTTTTCAATAAATGCTATTCTAAACTACGCTCTCTGTGTGTTTAAATAAAAGCTAATATACGTAACTGCCAATGTAGCCTATGTCACATATATTCTTTCATATTGAAATAACAATTTTCTAAAACTTTGAAGAAGCCTGTGATCATAACTTAATATCTTTGTAAAATCCACACCTATGGTTTATAGCAACTCGGTGAAGAATACATTCTATATCAGGATTTTGTAGTGCATATAATTGTGGTGGTATTGTGTTCGCCAAAATATTGTGTACCTTAATAAACTTATCTGGGGTCAGAGACAGAACAGCCACAATGTTAAACAGAGGTTAGGGAGTGGTAGCACCACACCTTTAATCCTAGCATTCCAGAGGCAGAAATCCATGTGTTCAAGGATACACCCAAGCATGGTGACCAACGCCTTTAATCCCAGAAAGCAAGTCTTTAATCCCAGGGAGTGGTGGTAGAAAGCAGAAAGGTATATAAGGCGTGAGGACCAAAAACTAGAGGCATTTGCCCATAGAGGCATTTGGCCCATAGAAGCATTTGGCGTGGTTAAGCATTTGGCCTGGTTAAGCATTCAGGCTTCTAGCAGCAGTTCAGCTGAGACCCATTCTGGATGAGGACTCAGAGGCCTCCAGTCTGAGGAAACAAGACCAGCTGAGGATCCGGCGAGGTGAGATAGCTGTGGCTCGTTCTGTCTCTCTGACCTTCCAGCGTTTACCCCAATAACTGGCTCAGGTTTGATTTTATTAATAAGACCTTCTAAGATTCATGCTACATATAATTCAATTAATTTAAGAAATTTAATGAATTCACTACAATGAACTGAATTTAGTGTTAGTAGACAGAGCACCTGGAGTGTACAATGTCCTAGGTTAGCAGTAGATGATCATGTATGTCTTGGAAAATTTGGCCTAATATAAAAAACAAATTGAGCAAAAAAGTGTGTCTTTCCGAAGCTAATGGGTTCACCATCAGTCCCTATATTTTACTTCAGCACTTGCAAAGTTCCATATATTTTCTGGGCTGGCAAGAAAAAAGTTGTCTATTAGAGGAGTTTAAGATTTTTAAACATACACATTTAAATTAAAATATACTTGTACTAGTTTCCTTACTCCAACAGTGTCCATGTACCCCACCTACACTTGTTTTCTTTCAAATTCATGGCCTCTTGATTCTTTTATTTAATCTATTCAAATATGATAATGTAACTTGTATATCAATGGTTTGACAGTTTACCATTTATAGATAACCTACTAGAAGTTCTTCCTTAGGGAAGACTATTTTTCATGCTTTCAGCATTCCTCAATTGCTTGTAGTCTTCTGCCTAGAGTTGGGTTCTGGCATGATTACCCTTTTCTATGTTAGCTTGTAGTAGTGATCCTTGGCCTAGCTAATTATGTTTAGAGGATAAATTAAGGTACTAGGCTTGTAAAACCAATATTGTTTTTAACTTGTATAAGCCATGAGGAGGTTCCTCTTACTTTGCATGTAACCCTGTCAGCTGCTTTCAGATGGACCACTTCCTGGTACAGTTCGGCTACTCTTCAAAAAAAAAAAAATCGCTGATTACTACAAAATACTTAATTGCCTCAGTTATTCCTACAAGGTCACAAGACTGAACAGGCTAACTGCTAAGTTCTGCTTTTGCATGAAGTGCTTACTTGCTTAAATGTCCGAGGCACCAGCTGGATGTCTGTTAAAAAAAAATCAAGTCTTTCCCTCACCCAGACAGGATATGGTCAATTTGGCCCCCTAAACTTTTAACTTTTTGGGTTTTGCCTTTACAGTTCTTTGGCTAACAATAGCCAGGGCCTTACCTGAAGAACTCTGGTTTTGTCCTGGCCAGTATTTTTAATAAAAAGCCTCTAATTAACAAAAACAAAAACCTGAATCATACTCGTGGTGAATCTCTGAATGATCCCAGACCGACAATACTACTTAGTTATGATACCTACAACAATGGCTAGAATGGCAAGAAAACCCTAAGGGTTCACTAGTGGTACTAATATCTTGGTGGTTACCAACAGGTCTCTAAAGTAGGCTTAAACAATCTCTACAGGAAGGAAATCATGTCTGATAATGGAAACCAAGCTATCTACCCAAGGATCATTAATGTTGATGGAGAAACCACAACCACCAGATTTCTGAACCAGCCTAATTTCTATCTACATTCTAAGTTTTCATTCTTATAGCCACAGTTAAGTTTATCTCTCAGCTATCAACAAAGAAGCATACATTTGAGACAGATGGAGACTATTACCGAAAACTTAAACTAATCAAACTGCAGAGATCAAGTTATTGTGTTGTCTAGCTGCAACTGACTTACCTGCAGCACTACTTTCGAGTCTGAGGCTAAAGGACCATTAAAGGAGGTAGAAAAATTGTAAGAACCAGTAAAAACAGAGTATCTGCTGAGAGACAATCATTCCTAGAAATATACAGAAAGCTGCATCCATAGTTTAAAAAATGTGGCTGCCTAAAAAAAAGACCTGAAAAGGGAGTCTTTTAAAGTAAGAGCTCCCATTATAATTCAGTCTAACCAAGATCTCAGTAAGACTCCATATTATTATTAAATTCATAGTACTTTTTGCTGTATTACAGGCATGAGCCACACTCCACTGAGAATTTTTGATAATACAATCTAGAGGCTTGTTTACTAAAGTTTACAAGTCCTCAATAATAGTATATGTAAAATAACACTATACGCATAGTTATAGCCATGCAGTTGTAATATAAATAACAATACACAGTTGCTTTTTTAGGTGTGCATATTTAAAGATTTTTAAAACTGAAGTGACACCTCACAAATTACTATAAATATGAAGATATTTTCTTTCTGTAGAGTGTTTAAGTAAGTGTTGGTTTGGAATACCTAACGTTGGGAAATTATTTTGGGTATGAAACCAGACTGAAAAACTGGCCTCTTATTTTGATGAAGCCTGGAGATACTAAGTTTCTTTATGATCACCAAACTTCAGATGATATTTAATTACTGTAATAACTAAGATTTCATGATGGGAATAAAATTAGCAGTAATTTCTCACTAAATATCTACTGTTACCATCACAAGGTACTACATGGCTCCTGCTTAAATTACAATCTAACTAAGAAAATACACATTTTATCTCTGTTACCTAGCTAATAAATTTAAATGTCTATGAAAAATCCACCTCTCTTTTACCCCTAATACTTATGTCAAATGCGTTTCCCTTTGATCCCACAGTGAAGAATTATCCACAGCAAGCAAATTAGCAAATTATTATCATTCAAAGTTATTTTTAAAAAACTTATGTGGTAAAGAGGTATTTTACTCTGTTTTAATGCTTACAATGATATTCTACAACTAAATATATATGAAAATACTTAACTGAGGATATAATTTACTTTGGTTGGTTATTTAGTAGCTTCATATTTATTTGTTCAAGCAAAGTAGAACAAATATAAAAATTTACCTTATTTTGGCTGGCATAATATTCAATCAGTAAAAGCACTTCTTGTGCCCGTCTGATACCCTAATTTGATCCTAGAATTCAGTGTAGAAGGAGAGAATACAGTCCTCAAAAATTCTTCCTCTGATCTCCACACATATATGCACCCACACACACACACACACACACACACACACACACACACACACAATGCTAATAAACAAATGAATTACAGTGATCTAATTTGCTTGATGATTTAGAATAGGAACTATCCACATAATTTTCACAAAATTTGATATTTCTTTTTAAACTGATTTTTTTTGTTGTTTTGTTTTCGTTTTTTTGAGTCAGTTCCCGGACTGTCCTGGAACTCACTCTCTAGATCAAGTTGGCCTCAAACTCAGACCTGCCTGTGTCTGCCTCCCAAATGCTGGGATTAATAGCCTGAATGACCACCTTCCAGCTAAAATTTGACATCTTCAACCAATATTGTATTAGTTACTTTTCTATTGCTGTGGTAGAACACCATGACCATCAGCAGCTCAGAGAATAAAGAGTTTATATGGGCTTCTATATGGGTTCTAGATGGATAAGGGCTCATTTTGGCTAGGAGTCAAGGGATAGGGTAGGCATGGCACTCTAGCACCTAGAGGAGAACTCACACCATCAATGATGAGTACAATGCAAAGAAAGCAAATTAGAAATGGAGCCAGTACTCAAACTATTCCAGCTTGCCTGCTGTGACATACTTCCTCCAACATGGATACACACTTAAACCTCCTTAAATAGCACGAGGAGGTGGAAGACAAGTACTCAGATATATGAGCCTATCAGGGATAGTCTCATTCATACAACCACAGACATTAAGTTAGTTTTGATTATTCTGTAAGAGAGTTAGCTGCTCCTGTAAGACACAGTGCCTCTCTGAAAATTCATAATGCTACATATTCCATAGAATATCTTTTTACAATCTATAAAGTTTTATAATTTATCTCTATTGCTAGTATCATTTTTATAGGATATGCATTCATATGCTGTCGGCAGCAATAAGTTTGCTGCCTTAATCTTAAATGCCCTTTTTTGTCCTGTCCCAGTTAAGTTGTTTGTGTGAAAATGTGCAGTTGGGTTCTGGAGAGTGCTGGGAATCAGTTCCCCTGTGGTTTTTCCTGTTTGGGAAACAATGTCCGGCTTGCCTCTGGATACAGAGTAACCGTTCCTTGACGCCTGCTGTTGGAGGGGTATATAAGCCCATGTTTGTACGAATAAAGAGAGCTGCTTCCCTGACGAACTGAAACTGGATGTCTAGAGTGCTGTTTAACCTCGGCGTCCCTCTCCAGATTTCGTGCTGCAGCTGCGCGGGTCACAGCAATATGCCTTGTATTGGTATTGGGAGGAACACTGATTTCTGTGTGATAACCTTTGTCAGAGAAAATTAAAGTTAAGACTATATATTCATACTCACCACTAAAGTAAACTGATACATAGAGATGATGTTCTATTTATTATAAAATAGAATGTTCACAGACTTATAACTTTAAAACTGTAATTTGCTTTCTTTTATATATTTAATATATGCACATGTAAGTGTACACACACAAACTTTTGATATATGTTTTATATTATGATAAATGTATTAATTACATACTCAAGATCTGATAATTAAAGATGAGGTTCAAACTTTGCAATAATTTTAATTTTGTTTCAACACTTTCTATTGCTTTGATTCTATAAATTTAGACTATTGAATCACAAAATTTGATTGGCCTGTTTAAACTTACTGATAAATCATAATATTATTTATTATAAAAGCAACAGTGAACTATTGAAAGACACCAATCTTAAGTACTTCTTCTCCAGTCACTCCTTCACCCTCTGTACTATCTTTTGCTCTATACCCCAAAGGCTCTTCCAGCATTATGAAGATATTTCATAGTTTTGGAACCACGATACTCATAGCCACCCAGCAAAATAGAAGGCTTTTTTCTTTAGTTCATCTTTGAACATCTCATCATTATCTTCCTCAATGTACTAAATACGGCTACACATTGCCTCGTTTCCAATTTACCATCTGATTGGTGACCCAACTTAATCCTTAATGGACAAGAAATTTATTCATAATTTCCTACTAAGAAAGAAGATGTAAAGAAAAACTATGTTCTTTTCTTCAACACCAATGTTAGTCAAGGCATGTGTAAGTTGGCTTTCATTCTCTTTGTAGAGATTGCTGTCTTTGAAATTATGATCCTCCTGCCTCATCCTCATGATTTATGTTTATTACCCCCTGTGTGTGTATGTGTGCGTGAGTGTGAGAGTGTGTGTTTGTGTGTGTGTGTGTGTGTATGTGTGTGTGAATGTGTGTGCAGAAGTACCAATGGGAATGAGGGGTTCAGATTCCTCTGAAGTTGTGGTTACTATTGATGTGTGCCAAAATATGTGTGCTAGATAACAAACTAATCCTCTGGAATAGCAATATGCACTCTTAGCCACTGAGCAATCTCTTCTGTCCAATATAATTTTTATACAATTGCTGCAGTTTAGCAATATATATTAAATTTTCATGAATCAACTTAAAAACATAGCCCAAATTACATTCATTTGACGCTTTTTCTTCACTTCTACTAACATTTTCATATTAGCACTTGGTGATGAAACTACTAGGAAGAAAATCAAAACAAACAAACAAATTAAACCCCTAAAAGTTACTGATGTCCAGTAAAATTACTCAATATACAGATATAATTTTACATTTTTCTTAAGCTCATGTAAGAATAATAGAGTTGACGATATAGTGCAGTGATACAGCATTTCCTTAGAATAAAAAAGCAATGTCATTTAACATTTAATCAGTAAAATAAAACATTTATGAAATACCTTACTTTCATTTTTTCCTTGATTTTTTTTTTATTTTAAAGAATTTTTTTTTAATGCTTTGCATACCATCCCTAGCTCCCTATCCCCAAGGCTTCCTCTGGGTAGTCAACAAAGTCTGCCCCACCAAGTTGAGGCAGTGGCTAGACCCTTCTTCCCTGCATCAAGGCTGAGGAAGGTATTCCACCATAGGGAATGGGCTCCAAAAAGCCCTGCAAATGAATAGAGGGAGGAGAGGTTATATGAGCAAGGAAGATCAAGATCATGATGGGGAAAACAACAGAGACAGATGACTCAAGCTAGTGGGAGCTCTTGGCTCTGGACTGTCAGTTGGGGAATCTGCATGGGACCAAACTAGGCCCTCTGAATGTGAGTGACATTTGTGAACTTGATCTGTTTGTGGGGCCCCTGACAGTGGGACGAGGCCTTACTTTCATTTCTGATAAATTTTGAGCATTGGTTTAGAATTTTTAATTTGATATCAACTAGCTTTATTTGAAATACTTAAGAACAAAATATGACAATTGGTAAGCATCCTAAATCACTGTTTAATCTTATTTTATAAAATAAGCTTAGTATTTGTATTTATAATAAAATTATTTAGCTTTAAATAGGATGTTTTTTTTTATGTTGGTTAATGACATAATACATTTACTTTTCCCTAAAATGCAAAAGAGAACGTGGAAAAGTGTTACAGTGAAATTTGCATACAGGAAATTATACAAACAACCTTATTCTTGAATTAATGTGTTAATTTTTACAATATCCTGTGTATCAAAGGCTAATATCATTAAAACTTACTTATTTCTTCTATTCTTTGAATTTCTACTGATGAAAAGGTGATACTTATGCTTTCTGATTTTTTTCTTGATCTGTAATTCAATTTAAAATGAACAAAAATGCTACAAAGAATATAATTTAGTAGAAAATAACCAATTGCATTTTGTGCATCTATTTTAGTAATTGAACATATATCCTTATGTGATTTCAAAACCTTACATATTAATTCTATATGGATATTTTTAGTACACATTGCATTTATTCATCTTTAGTTTGCTTAAGTATTGTATAAGTAATTCACTCTGACTGAATCAATATTCAGTTCAGTCAGATTTCACATCATAGTTTTATTTTGTCAGTTTTCTTAATCTCAGGGTCTCAAATATTTTTTTCAAGTCAAATTTTTCATTAAATGGCTCTTCCACTATTTGCTATTGCTATTTTTTAATACATTCCTTAATTCTACCACATTATTTTCCTACTGTTTAAATGTCAGTTTGCTTAAGTGCCATGTTTATAGGAGTGACATGTTGGGGAATTTCAGTTCTCTAATACTTTGCATTGCTCCACTGCTTGCTTGGGTACCCTCTCACAAGGCATGCTAGCAATGTATTTCTATTGAATGGTAGCATTTCCATAATTTCTGATTTCTATGTAGCTCTTCCAAGTCAATTTACTGTACATAGTCTTTCTTCTGTAATGGTCACTGTTTACAGAGATGACTGACTTACCTGTGCTATATGCAGTGGGGACAGATAGGTGTCTACTGACACTTTGACAGTGAAGGCAGGAAGACCAGAAATTCAAGTTCTTGCTCAGCTACTTAGTGACGCTCTCTGTTTATGCTCAAGCTATTCAACATTTGCATTCTTGACTAATAATATTTCATTTCAAGTATCTAATGGAATATAGGCATTGTGGGTGAGACAAGGAATCCATCTCTATGTTATTGTCTTACAGTGTTGGCCTTTTATAACTCCCTAAGACTATTAAGTGAGATGAGCTTACTCAGTTATATCAGTTTGATATATCAACTACTGTGAAGTGGTAGTTATGCATGAGCTGCATGCTGATAAAGACAATAATGACTTAATTTAGTAAAACTACTGCTATAGGGAAAATGTCCAGCCTGGGCAGATGAATACAACTCCAATTCCTAAAAACAAAGCCTGGAGGACATTGAATGGTTCAGATGTGCTAGAAAAGGAATTGATGAGTTCACCAGGATTTGATTATGGATGCTCACGAGGAAGAGAAACAATCTTTCATTTTCATGAGGAGCCAGTGGTGGAGATTGGAAGCGACCACAGACCATATCTGTGCCTTTATAAACTGCACTGATGGGGGGGGGCGGGGAGTGTAGCTATAGCTATTTAATTACCCGCCTTTCAAAAAGATGGCTCCTAAGTCTTAGGAAAACACTTTTGGGGTATAGATTTACATCTCAGATGGTAGAGAGATAACATAATTTCAAGATTTTAAAATTACTGTGAATATATAAGGCTTGCAGTACTATCCAGTTATTACCAGGTTTTGCCTAGAACAAAAACGTCTTTTGCACCGCAGCCCTGAACTTTCTCACACAGGTGTTTTAAAAGGTACTAGGACCATTTTAGGACTGCAGACAAAAACTTCCAGAAGCCATGATAGATTCTGGCTCAAATATTTGAATTGTCATTTGTTGAAACTTCAACAGCCCTCAGTATTATTAGCATTTGCCAGTTCTTTTTTTATGTTTTTATTTACATAAAGCATATTCCACATGACTATTGTATATCAGTGCATCAAAACTATAAACCACAAATTAAAGGTGAGGTTAAATGAAATTCAAGATAATGTGTATTTTAATACACATGCCATCAATACTAGTCATTCTATATCATTTTTTTCACATTTTCTGGTTTATTTATTTGTGTGTGTGTGTATGTGTGTGTGCGTGTGTGTGTGTGTGTGTGTGTGTGTGTGTGTGTGTATGTGTGTGTGTGTGTGTGTGTATGTGTGTGTGTTTAAAGACTGATTTGAAACACACAATTTATATGGCATTATTCTTTCAGTCTACATCTGTGTGTCAAACAACAACAAAAACAAAAACAAGATCCAATGTAGTGAAGAACCAAAAGGTTTGTAAGAAAATTCCTGGATTCTCATCATTGAATAAAGCTAAATTACTCCACAAACCAGTAAGACGTTTTTAGCTTTTATGTCTTTACTTTTGACCCAATAAATGTATTCAATTAAATTATTTCTAAAAAAAAAAACACCTCTAGCCTCTAAAGTTCTTTAAATTTATGACTTTAATTTGATGACTTTCTCAATTCTGTGTATGAACCACAAATTAAAACAAAATCTGTTTAACTTGAAAAAAATATCACAATGTTTCAATCTTTCCTAGGAAGTGAAGTATGATAAGTCTACAGATATGATCTCTCATCATTTTCCAGTTGAATATGCTTATATATGGGGTCAGGGTATTTCCTTTTTAGAATAATTGATGTAAGTTGTCAGCTCAGGTTACTCAAAATTTATTCAGTTATTTGTAACAATTCATTCTGTACTAGTCATATATGAGAAGATTTATTTTTAAGACATATTTCATGACTCAAATATATTTTTTATATATTTGTTCTGTCAGTTAAGTGCTGAATTGACCTTTAAAAATTTCATAACTTCTTAAGACTTTAAGGAAAATCCCAAAACTTTACTACTATAGAATATCACAATAATAATAATAATAATAATAATAAATATAGTTAATACGATGCAAGTTATTCAAGCTGACAAATAAACAAAGTGAATTAATATATAAAACACATATAAATATGTATAAATATAAATATTTGCATATAAAAAGCCAATACATATAAACCCTCACTAAGTTAACTTAATCTTATGATAGTCATTTTTTAAAATATCCAAGAATGGAAATTCATTTTCTTCTTTAATCTTTAGTGTTTATTCTGAGTACCAAAAAAACAAGGATACACTTGCTAGTTCTTAATCCTATGCGTTTTCTTGATTTGTAGGGCTTGCATTATGTATTCCAGAGCATTGGGAAAATGCTGCAAATGTGTGATGAGGATATAGTCAATGAAAATATTGATGAAAAGAGATAGGCTGCTGATAAAACTTTGTATTATTTTAATTTCCAAAGTAATGTTTTACAAGTAAGAAATAATCTGCTGAATATTATTATGCATTCAAGAGATAGAATTACAGTCATCCTTGGGAGCAAATATTATAAAGAACAGCTGGCCTTCAAATGCACACATGGAATGTGTCATTCTATTCTATATATGCATCCACAGACTTTTGCACAGCTGTAACAATTTTGTCTCTCCTTACATGGGTTTCTCAGTATCTGTCTCTTTTCTGACATCTCTACCTTCACAATTAAGAACAGCAAGTTATAACTGTGTTTCTTGGATCCTTCTGACATCCTGGAGCTATCTGGGTAAGTTTGATGTCACTTGTTAATTGCTATTCAGCTTTGCTTGAGGCAACAGTGCTTCCTTCCTTATGAGCCAACAGCTTTTGTACTTTTCTCAGACCTTGACTGTGACAGAAGACTTAATAAGTGCTGCACTTAGGAAGAGGCTGATGATGAATCTGGAAATCTTCTACAAGGAAGAATGATGTCATGAGATGGAGAGACAACAAAGACATATCCACTTCCCGGGACAAGATGTCATTTCCCAGAGAATGAATTCAGGGAAAAACCCAAATATACCCACATCTTCTTGACACAAATTTGATGGTGATAGAGAAAAAAAATGTGTGTTAGTGACATATTATTTAGATAGAAGTAAAGTAATAAGCTCCAATTCTCTCTTATTCTGGCAATTCCTACACATGTGAAGGTGTGTGTTTGTGCCTGTGTATATGTGTGTACATTTTAAATCTATGCCTAAGCTATAATGTTTTAACTCTTTTTGAAAGCTTGACTCTAGTCTTCTGTAGTTAAAAGTGTAAGATTTTAGCCATCATAAACTAGGAGCACATTCCACTGTAACTGAAACCAGAGAAGTTACTGCATCTCTTTGTGGGACACAAAGATGATAGAATAAGTATTATATAGTCATAACAAGTTTGGGTGTTATGATGTATCTGATGTATATGAGGAAGAATATTAGATCTATCACACAGTATCACATGATTATAGAGATTAAGATTTTATGTCATAAAGCCTGTGAGATATTTACAACTGTAAAGAGTAAAAGGTCTTAAGTAAATATGGGCATCTGTGTAGGAATTCTTTATTCTCAGTTGGTGAATTCTTTATTCTAAATTAGTAAACGGACTCTAGCTGACTCCAGGGGAAGGAACTCTCTTCCATACTCACATTCTCATATTTTTCCTTGTCTTGGCATCCTCACTCAATTTCTCCTCTGGGACATTAATCTCTGGGGTGATGAGTTTGAGAATCTGGCTTTGTTACCTTTCTTCTGCTGTTATGAGACACCAAAACCAAAGCAACTTATGGGAGAAAGAGTTTATTGAAGGTTTACAGTTTCATAGTATGAGTCCATGATCATCATGGTGGGGAGCACTGTAGCAGGCTGGCAAGATGGATGCTATAGCTGAGCATTTACATCTTGAGACAAAACCACAAGACAGAGATACAGGCATGATTGGGAGTGATGTGTGCTTTTGAAACCTCAAAGCCCACCCCAGGGACATAATGCCTCCAACAAAGCTACACATCCCTGTCCTTTCCATCTAAATGGTCCTGCCATCTATGGACTAGGCATGCAAATATATGAGCCTACGGAGGCCATTTTCACTCAACCACACAACCAAAGAATTCAGGAATAGTGGCTGTATTATTTTCTAAAGAAGGAGCATAATAAATCAACAGAATTGCTTAGATTTTCTCTCAGCTGATTGACTTATTTGTACACTTAGACAATTTAATATGTTTGACATTGTAGTAGTCTGATGCTTGTATATCTCCAAAATTCACGTATTGTAGCCCAATCACCAGTGGTAATATTTTGATATTGTAGGTAATATTTAGACACTGACTGTTTGGGAATGATGAGAATGGGATATTCATCAATAGAACTCTCTCAAAGAATAGGCTCCCATAGATCCTCTTTTCCTGTCAGCCATCTGAGGACACTGTCAATGAAAATGTAAAGTAAGTATTTAGCTATTACTTAGAAGGCAGGAAGGTCACTCTTGCTCCTAACCAGCAACATCAAAAACCAGAAACTGAAACTCTAATACTGATTACTAGTGTCAATTTAGAAAGCATAGCTCTCACCTTAAAGGGAGTTAGAGAATGTTCATTCTCTTGCCAAAGTTGAATGATTGTATCCTGAGAATATAGATTTAGGTTGCTCTAAATTTCATGTTCCAACATGGAATCAATTTAATGAAGTTTCTGGTTTTACAGAATGAAGATAGCTATAAATCAAAGCAAATTTAATAGATTTATATCAGGGTGGCCATTGCAGTAAAATACGAGAGTTTCCATATGCTTCAGAAGCTTTTCTTAGCTTTTGGATTGATGAGAGCTAGTCAAC
This sequence comes from Peromyscus attwateri, assembly GCA_902168425.1. Lineage (NCBI taxonomy): Eukaryota > Metazoa > Chordata > Mammalia > Rodentia > Cricetidae > Peromyscus > Peromyscus attwateri. Next base: position 44,833 of record CABHPP010119567.1, read on the forward strand.
TGCTGAGGTAATAGACTCCAAGAAGTTTTTATATATTAGTCACAGGATTTTTTTTTCTGTCACAGGGATCAAAAGGCATAGGGAATGGCTATCTAGGGGTGGGGGTGGGATGCTAAAGCTAGTCCAAGTAAGGTAATTAACCTCTGTACCTACAATCTTTCCAACTTCTCCATGTCAACTGCAGTTGTAAACGGTCAATCAGTTTCTGCAGAAACAGCTTCTTTCTAGTAATTCTCATTCACCCCAGTAAGAAAAATGAGATCTGAGTGTATTCCTAATCCTGCATGGAGCCATACCATTTTAAAAGCCCAAAATATCAAGAGATTATTGTCTAGTCAGAAGCTTTCTGGTGAAGAAAAAAGGCATACCATTGTCCTGTCCATTAAGAGATAATCGAAGAGAAGATCAATCACATAGACAGGAAAATGTTTCTCAGGAAAACTGTTTGCTGTTGAAATTTTACAAGCACCATAAGTGTAACAGGGCTGGGCTCCTATGGCCTGTCATCACAAAAGCCAATGTATAGAGACAGTAATTGCATCTTTAAGCTGGGCTTTATTCAGAGAGCCAGCAATCTGAGAAGACAGCAGGTTAACATATTTTAAAAAATGCCTTCCCCCTCATCTCCAGGCAGAAGATTCATATAAGAAGCAGATGTGTGGGGTGTGGCTAGTGAGAGAACAAAGTGGTCAATCCTTCTGGAGCTCAGCCTTGCTCCTCTGGTCAGACGGTCAGCTATATTTCTCAGATTTGTGATGCCTCCTTCTCTTGTTACCATCTCTTGCCTTCTTCCTGCTTTCTGTGGCTATCTGGCATCAAGCACTGCATAAAAGGCTGCATCTGCTAAGTGTCTTCCAGTGTTAGCCTTATATTGCCAACAGGGATCAGAGCTGGGGAGGCACATTAACTCTGAACAAGCAAACCATGAACACCTTGTACATGTTAAACTACTTATAGTATGTTCACATAAATTACTTTATACAATATGAAGTATAAATATGTCTTCAAATTAGAATAGAGATTAAAGGGTGGTTCTTGAGGAAATTTAGATGGAATTATTATCTGATAGGAGAAAACTAGAGCTGATTAGGTTAGTACAGTAGATTAGGATTCTTCCTTTTCTAGCAAATGGAATTTCTATTGATATTAATAGAAATTTTCAGGTTTATAGCAGCAAAGGGGGGAAATGTTAAGAAGATATTTTGCATAGTATTAAAACCAGTTATTTACAGTTGATAAGAAATTTCAACCAGACTTTGGGTTAAGGTACTGTTTTACCATACCATGTACTTGTAAGTTTGCTTGTCTTTGTGTCATGTTTTTTAAGAGTGTGTTATCTTTTAATCCTAAGATTTAATAAAGGTCAAAGATCTATCTTCTATACAGTGTCTTCAGTGATAAATAGTAATATTGAAACTAACCACTTAGGCATGAAATATCTTTCTAGAAAATTCACAAAAGGACACTGAGCAAGACAGGGTGGAGTCATCCCCTATGCTCATCTTATGCTCAAAAGTCATTCTCACTTTTTTTTTAGAATCTGTGTTCCATTTCTTCACACTTTGTTTATGTTTCATAATTCTTTTTGGACATAAGACATTGAAATTGGAAGACATTGGCTAGAGATGTTTGGGTGACTATGTCCTCTTGCACTCTAGACCCCTAGGTTAAACAAACAAGAAATAAATGAAGTTCATCATACTCAAAATACTGGCACCCAAAGTAGAATTCCAGGCTTTTTCTTTCCATTCCTTAAACAACTGTGAGTGAAGATTGAGAAAGAGGCTGCAAAATTTGATCATGACCTGAAATGTTTCTAACTCAAACCAAACAGTTAAAAAATGGAATTTGGGCAATTTGAATCTATGTCCCCAAGGCATGGCATGGTCACTCACATTTGGCTATAGAAAAAAGTATCTCTTTTTCCCTCTGAGGTGAAAGTTACTTCCTTATTCCTTTCTGTTTCTCTCTTTATTCTTTCTTTCTTTTGTGGAGGAGTGTTATTTGTCTTTCATAATGCTATAATTTCTAATGCTTTTCAATCCTGCTGTGTAGAGAGCTGAGGAGATCCTAGAAAGTCATGGAATCTTAAAGGCCATCCATTTTCTTGCTTAGAGAAAAAGTCCTTCAAGAGATAATGAATTTGCCTGGAATTTTCTAGCCTACAGAACAATGAAGAATCTTTTTTTTTCTGGGGGGGAGAAGGGGGGATTTTATAATATTTTGAGATATCAGTTTGAATGAACTATTAGATGCTGCTCATCATCATTATTGGTGTAGTAGTGCAGCTTATGGACTGAGTCTTAAGTTAGTTGCTCTAAAATGGAAAAAAAGGAGCACATTGTACACATGTGCCTTTCAATTTGGTTATCAAAGTTGGCAACAAGAAAATGATAATTCCCCTTGGAACAAATGGAAGGAAAAGGAAAATGGCCCAGCAGAGGGGTTACTTCTTGCTAGAAATTTATTTAACAAAGTTCTAACTTGCCAGACCACCTTAGAAGATGAGACTGAAGCCCAAGCAAGGATGTGTCTACAGTAAATAGGAGCCCATGTTGATTGAAAATGCTTCGATATTTCTTTCCCTGGCTCTCTACTTGATCTTTAATTCCAGTTTAGGACCAAGAAGAGTGATATCCTAATTAGCTTTCTCTTCATACGTTAAAGACCATGAGCAAAAACAACTTGAGGAAGAAATGTCTCATTTCATTTTACAGTTTACAGTTAACCCTCAAGGGAAATCAGGACAGGAACAGAATGCAGAAACAGAAGCTGAGGTATGAAGGAATGCTCCCTATTTGATTTCCCTCTATTACTTGCCCTGCCTGTTTTCTTATATAACCCAGAACCAACCAGGAATGCCATTGTACATAGTTGACTGGGCCCTCCCACATCACTCATTAATCACAAAAATTCCCCAAAGTATATCTACAGATATGTTCTCAACTGTGGTTCCCTCTTCACAGGTCATGTGAGCTGGTCTCAAGTTGACAAATCCAACCAGCACAATGTGTTTGTGAGACTAGCTGGATATCTTTGTCCCTCTTCCCATTGATGCTAAATTGGCTAAATAAATATATTTTGCTCTTCTACCTTAAAGTTATCTCTTTTAATTGTGTTGTTGAAAAGCGGTGGTCATCCCTGATTTGAGGTACAAGTTGTTATTCCCAACATTTGATAACACAAAGTGATTAAAGTATCTAACGCAAAATTATTCTTCAGGCATAGTCCCAGGCCCAAACAAAGAACTATAGGCAAGTAAGACTGAAAGCAGTCTTCCCCAGGAAGAAGCACCCTAATTGATAATTCAATATTTATTTGATTATTCAATTGAATAATGAATATTCAATGACTATTCAATATTCAAAACTACATGCATACAAGCAACATTAAATGAATAAAGTGATTATCTTTTAGATATGAGGTTATAGGAAAAAGGTCCTGGTGATCATGGAGAACATGATTAGTTCTTTTAGTAAAATAGCATAAAAAAATATCAAAGAAAAGCAAATCCAAACCAACCAACCAAACAAACAAATAAAAAAAAAAGAGCTTTCTGCTGTTGGATGATCTTTCTGTATGCTGTGAATATGTGTTGCTCCCATTGATTAATAAATAAAGTTGCTTTGGCCTATGGTAAGGCAGGATTAGAGCAAGGTGGAAAATCAAGCAAAGATACAGAGAGAAGAAAGGTGGAATTAGAGCAGACGCCAGCCTGAATTCCAAGGAGAAACATGCCAGCAGACTGGTAATGCCAAGACTACATGGGAAAAACAGATTAATAGAAATGGGTTAATTTAAGATGAAAGAGCTAGCTAGCCATAGAACCAAACAGTTTGTAATTAATATTAAGTCTCTGAATGATTATTTTATAAGCTGCTATGGCCCAGCGGCAACACAGGAAAACTTCTGACTACAGCTCTCACTTCAAAGGAATTAAAGCCATAGTTTATTATTCTTGAGCCCAAAATGAGTGACCACAGCCCAGGAAGATAGATTTAAGTCACAACAAATATGTTCCAACAAGGTAGCAATTTAATTACCTTTTTTTATAGTAACAAAACAAAGGAATCCATGAATCAAAACAATTTTCAAATACGTTTGTTTGTATTTTAGATAGGCAGATTATAGTAAGATGGGAGAACTCTACTATAGGCCTTGGATGCTATCTAACAACACACTTAGTCCTTAGTTTCATGGAAAACGTGGGTCTTTTAAGTTAATACATTCCATGATTTTTCAATTGTTAGTCACAGTTTGGGACAAGGAATAGCTAAGTAGCAGGCTAAAGGAAGCCCAAGATAAATTGTTACTGGGCCATGAACAGAGAACCTTTCATCTGCTCCAAATCATTGAGGTTTAACCAGTCAATCAGGTATTTATTTATTTATTTATTTATTTATTTATTTATTTATTTGTTTATTTTTGTAGAAACTTCAATTTCCTTTCAAGAGGTGGTTGGGAATTTCATACCCATAGAATAAGTCTAGGATTGTCTAAGTCAAAAAGACTGTGAGAAAGCCAGGTAATGAGTAGGACCATGAATTTGGGATGCCTTAACTTTCTGTTCTAGAATATCTCTCTCTCTCTCTCTCTCTCTCTCTCTCTCTCTCTCTCTCTCTCTCTCACACACACACACACACACACACACACACACACACACACACACACACACACACCAGCATGCACACACACACAGAGGGAGGTACTATAGGATGAGACAATACTTCTCGAAGCTATGAGGCTATGCGATCAGACCATTTAAGAGTGAGCGTCATCTTAAAGGGGCATGTTCATGATCTAAAAAACATCTTTTCTTCGACTCATGGATCTCACAAGCATATCTCTTCTTTCTTCCTAGGTACATTGATTTGCATTTTGACCATTCTGTGGACTTAGGGATAACAAGACATAAACTAAGCTCAAATGTTTACTTAGAAATAAGTTTGTCTGTTTGTTTTTTGTCTACTGTAACTGTTCATGAAGAAGCCTAAACTTTTGAAGTATTACCTGAAAATATGCTTCATTGTAAAATAGTAAAGGAAGAAGAAAATACATCAAACATCCTAAGGTCAGTGCTGTTACATAAATGTACCTCCAAAGTAGTCTGGAATAACTAAATTAGCCTCGAGATCATTTTGAACCTTGCAGTCTGGTGTCAGCTAAATGGATTTGGCCAGTTATTTTTTCTTTTTTCTTTTATGTCCTTATGGTTCAGTTCAGCTAGACAACACAATTCCCTGAATCAAAAAGCCCATCAATGGAATGTAAAAGTGTGCTTCTATATCTGTTCTAAACCTTCTTGATTTATTAGACCCCACTTCCACCCCAGCTATCAAAAACAAATACATCAAACTGAAGAAAGAACATTCATTTTTCTTTTATATTTTTATAGTACTTTTAAATTTTGAGGCATATAATTACTCTTTCACATCATAATAGAGTGCCCTTTCTTTGGCATTGCTTTTTATATTGAATAATGAATGTATTTTGGTGGGTCTTAGTTATCTGCACATAAAGAATTGCCTCACTCTGTTTTTTAAATATGTGTACACAATGTTTCAATTGCATTTATGCTGCAAATACAACAGGGACTTTGTGGCTGCTTTTACTAAAAGAACAGTGACTCTCAGTTGTACCCACACATGCTTGATGGGTGGTTAAAAGCATGGTAAAGCTTGGAATATCTTGCTTCACTTTATATTTGAATTCTTTACATAGCTTCTTTTATTCCAATTTAAATTACTAATATTAACTCTCATCACATATTACATAGTGCAAAATACATACATGTATACACACACACATACACACACACACACACACAGTGTCACACATGCTTGATGAGTGGTTAAAAGCATGGTAAAGCTTGGAATATCTTGCTTCACTTTATATTTGAATTTTTTACGTAGCTTCTTTTATTCCAATTTAAATTACTAATATTAACTCTCAGATCACATATTACATAGTGCAAAATACATACATGTATACACACACACATACACACACACACACACACAGTATAGAATGACTGTAGAAGGATCTGGAGGCTGCAGAACAATTCAAAAGTATTTCTCAGTCTGAGAGGCAAGAAAGCAGACAAGGATGCAGAGATCCGTGTGAGATGTAAAATGACAGACCATGGGAGAAGATAGTACTATTGAATCAACTTCCTGCAGGTCACAGCTTTGTGAGACTAGTTGTAGAATTAGGTCCAGGTGCATTAAACAAAAAAAAAAAATACAACAAGGTCCAGAAGAGCAAATAGACAGAGTGATAGATGGCATGCCCAGTAAGAGGACAGGAGGATGGAAAGTGACCAGTGGACATAGGCCATGTCAACAGTCAGGACAAAGACAAGGTGAAACACCTGCCAGAAGAATTCCATCCTTGTGAGTCATTATAGACACACAGGTTGGCAGATGGCAGTACACTGGGACAATCACAAGTGCAATGCTTACTAAGGTTCAACTTCCTTACAAAGTTCGGGTAATGGAGTTACAGCATATTCTTTATGCTGCTTGGCTGAGAAGTTGTAGAACCTGGTTTCCCTGATGTGGGTATAACATATTCACATAACCCTACAATCCCAATTTCCCCAATATGCTTATAAATGCCGTGGTTTCTAGAAACAGGAATAACTCAATTACTAGTCTGTGCTTTATGTGCGGTACTAAACAGATGGGACTGTTCCCATCTCTGCTGGACTATGATCATCTTGCATGGGAAAAATGTAGTCAAATGCAGCTGGTGAAATGAAATCACTCAGGCAAGGTTCAGGAAATAGAAACAAACAAGCAAACAAAAAGCCAGAAGTTTTACACAATATAGCATAACTTAGAGCAAGGCACAGCCTAGGCTCAACAGATCTGGTTGTCTTCTTTATTCAACATACTGATTCAATTTCTTTCCCATATTTCATTATTGATTTCCTATTTTTTCGAAGGTGAATGGCTGTAAATCATTTTTAAGACTCCTGAAATCAGCTCTTCTATATTCAAGAAATTCGGGAACAGTATAATTTATTATTGTGTATCTACTGATATTAAATTTTTTAATGATTTTGTGTGTGTGTGTGTGTGTGTGTGTGTGTGTGTGAAGGGGCCCAGCTCCACATACCAAATTCATCAGCTTGAAGATTTCCCACCACCATTCATGGACCTCAACTCAAACCCTGTGGTAGTTTGAATGTAATTGGCCACCATAGGCTCATAGGGAGCAGTACATGAGGAGGTAGGACCTTCTTGGAGTAGGTGTGACATTATTGGAGGAAGTGTGTTCCCTTCCAGCTGCTGCATGATGATCGAGATGTAGAACTTTCAGCTTCTCTTGCAGCATGACTGCCTGCAGGTCACCTGCCTTGATGATAATAGACTAAACCTCTTAACCTGTAAGTCAGTCTCAATGAAATATTTTCCTTTAAAGAATTACTGTGGTCATGGTGTCTCTTCACAGAAATAGAAACCTTAACTAGCACAGACCAACTCAGGATTCACAGCTTCAACACAGAAAAGGAACTCAGGACTAATCAGTAGGAATAGAAAGTTGCATACTCATTTTTATTTATTTATTTAATTATTTATTGACATTTGTTTATTCAATGATTTTTTTTTTTTGGTGACAGGGTTTTTCTGTGTAGTTTTGGTGCCTGTCCTGGATCTCACTCTGTAGACCAGGCTGTCCTCAGACTCACAGAGATCTGCCTGGTTCTGCCTCCAGAGTCCTGGGATTAAAGGTGTGTGCCACCACCTCCTGGCCTATTCAATAATTTTTTAAATGAAAGTTTTAAGCATGTGGGTTAAGAAAAATGACACTCAGGAATACACCAGCCAAGGTAGGAAATTCTGTAGTTAGAGTAAGATTAAAGATTAAATGTATTTATGTTAGACGTGTGTACCATTTGTTGGCTACAAAGTTATGTAACAGAAGATAGTTAAGTAATAATTACTCTTCTTTCATATTTCCAGTTATAGGATAGATTTGGAAAGCATTTAGAATAGATTATAGATATGCATCAGGTCTTTTGTGACTATATTATAGCTTTCAGTTTAGTACTTTTGTAGGACTCCAGAGTATGTAGACAGTGGGTCTCTGATTCCAGTGCCTTTTGGTGGACTCTTCTCCTTCTATTAGTCTGCATTGTACAACTTTGATGTGATAGCTTTTGCTTCATCTTATTATATTAAAAATAAAGTGAATTCTCATTATCTAGCAAAATAGAAAAAATATATAGTCTAATAATGTAAAACCAAATCCACTGTGGTTATAGGAGGGATTTCTACAGAGATTACAGGAAAACTGGTTGTGTTCCATCTGGAAGAGAAGAAGTTCTTAAGCAAATATTAAGTGTGCTGAAGTTTCGCTTCTCAGCTGAGCTGGTAAAAATTCTCAACCAGACTCTAGGGTAGGGTGTTCCTTGTCCTTTTTCAAGCCCCATCATTTTCTGTTTTTCTGTTCTGCTTCAGGAATATATATGTGAGCAACAACATGACACTGATACTTTTATTCAGGTCATTTTAACTTTGCACATTTGCAACATTACCTCAATTAGTAATGGGAATAATGTATTTGTAGAATGTATTACTGGTTGTGAAATTACTGTTTTTCCAACTAGACCAACCAACTTATTCATCCATATATCTAATGTATTTTTCTACACATATGCATCAAACAATACTATAAATATTTTCAGAAATTTAAAATGCCATTAATCAGTTGACAATTTGTGGTTTTATAGTGTGTTTATTAAGGCACTCATGAATATTAAATATTAGTGAACATCTGGCTTTGCTAAAATCCATATGTGAAATCAGTGATAACCATATCTTCCAAATGGCTTCTTGTTAATATGAGAAAATTTGGTGCTATTTTCTATGTTCAATGGATATGTACTTATTTGAAGCATATTTTTGTACATTCTCTATTTTCTAAAAATCAAGCTGTAGATTAGTCTTCATTCATTCTTGTGATTTTTATGTAATATTAATACGTGTGTGTGTGTGTGTGTGTGTGTGTGTGTGTGTGTGTTCTTTGGATATAGAAAATAACCATTCTCTTTGGAAGCTAATATCTATGTATCTATTTGTATTTCTATTATTGATGATAATGATAAATTCCACAGTTTCCTTTCTGGCTTTGGGGATATTTTGGGATATAAGAGTTTATGAAAATATTTCCTTTTTTTTTCTTCTTGTCTCTTCTGGAGCACTTCTTATAATTTAAATTTTCATTATTCTGTGGTTATTAATTTGACTGTTTGTCAACGTGGCCAGTTAGTTCATCTGACCCCACTGAGTCCCCATTAGTTGCAATAATGCTTTAAAAATATTCCTAACTGAAAAGTATATTGAATTATATTGAAGAACCTTATAATTAGTTTGCCTTATATACTAGTAACTCCTGCTTTACCTGGATAGTGTTTATATGAGTATATGTTAAGATTTTGCCTTTTTTTTCTCAGTCTAATCAGTCAGATTTTTTCATATACTTGATACATTAAACAATCATCTATTTTTATCTCATAAATATAATGATGATCAGGTTAATAGATATTTACAAGAAATTAAAAAGAGACTCCCCAAACTTGTTTTCTGATTTCGAAACTAGAAAGTATTTTTATCTATTTTGGTTGCTAGTATAGTTGTTGATTTCAGCAAATAATCATTAAATATTTCAGAGACAGATTGCATTTCAAATAGGAGAAAATATTTAAAGTGTTATCATGTTTGCATAAGTAAGAGCATTAAACGTGTTTTATTTATGGATGTATTAAGAATTCTTAGATAAATGTACCTTTAATATTCTAATACTTTTAACTAAATATCAAACCATAAGCTATATTCATGCTACCTACCAGAAATGCTTCAAGATAACTGAAGCTTCTTTTTACGAAGTATAACTTTGTGATATGTATTCATTAAAGACAAGGATACTGTCAAAAGAATTTTCAAAAAGCCTGAACTATCATACAATTGGTGTTTCTCACTGAATATTCATCTTTGAATGCAAAATTATTAAAAGGAAACTGTTTTAAAGCTGATGCAAACACAGATCCATAGTTAATTAATATAAGTTAATGAATGCAAGTTGATAGCCTAGTGGCAAACAGTAAACAGTTAAACAAGACTGTGATGTGTCCCTAGGAATATGAGATTATTTCTATTTGCTAAGAATTATTAACGTGACCTTAGTCATGTTAAACAGAGCTTCCAACAGAGAGGGGCTAAGAATACTCAGTGTTTTGTTAATTCAAGTCCTAATCAATCTGACAGGAAGAAAATTATTTTTTCTGTGATTAATGTGACACACTATTGCTTTTCCTCACTTTAGCTGATAATATTTCTAGTTATTAGTGTTATAGATATTTTATTTTTATTTATTTATTACTTTTTTCATTTTTTTTTCTTTTTTGGTTTTCTGAGACTGGATTTCTGTATGTAGCCTTGGCTGTACTTGAACTCTCTCTGTAGACCAGGCTGGTCTCGAACTCAGAGATCTGCCTGCCTCTGGTTCCTGAGTGCTGAGATAAAGGCGTGTGCCACCAACACTCAGCAATATTTATTTTATTTTTAACTTGAGCCTCTTATTGTTTATTACTGAAAAAACTTTTTTTATATATTATATTCCAATCACGGTTTCCCTTCCCCGACTCTTCTCAGATCCTCCCTACTCATCCAATCCCATGCTCTTTCTTTCGGTTTAGAAAACAAATAGGCAAATTACAACAACAGAAATAAACATATAAACAAATAAAGCAAATCAAGATTTAAAAGAAATAAAAACACACAGACACAGAAATCCTATAAAAACAGAAAATCAAGAAATCATATACAATCAGAAGCAAAAAATGCTCAGATGAAGAATTATGAGACAATATGTCCACAAAAACACTACTAAGTTTGTTTTGTGTTGGCCACCTCTTGCTGGGTATGAGTTTTTTCACTTAAGTATAGTTAATAAACCCAGTGAGATTTCATTGAAGAAAACTAATTTTTCTTTGCTAGCATTGTAATATTTAGAAAAAGACAGCCATTGTTCATTGTTTATATTAACTGCACATTTTTCTTCCAGAGTAGTGATATTTTGCTGCCTAAAATATATCTCATATCAAGTGCCTTTATGACATATTGGTGAAAATTTGGCTGCTAAGTTATTTTTTAATGTACCCACTTGCTGAATGGAGATACATGAAAAGATCAAACTCACTCAAATGGGAAATCTAGAATTTTACTCAGTACATACTGACTCTAGAATAGAACCATGACTTTGTGCACTTTGTCTCATCAACAAAAATTGAATCTGTATCTCTAAATTACAACTGTACTATGTTTGGAAATAGTGAACCAAAATCTATCTACACAAGATTAATATAATATGGGTTTTTGTGGGGGTGGGTAGAGTTGGGTAAGGTGGGTTGGTATACATTATTTTGTGTCAAATGCAGAAGAAAATTGAAAATTTTATACTCTTTAATAAAATACAAATGCTTTTGTATCCTGTACCCACCTAAAAGCCCTTAGATGCCATTTATAAATAGATGATACAGTGATTCCTGCACTGTAACTACAAGAGACATGTTTTCAGAAATCTATTGTCTACATATCAGGAGTATAAACTTGAAAATTCAGAATGAGGAGTAAAAAATGTATCTTAATAAGCAATAAATAAAGAAGGGCAATAAAAAGGCATGATAACATTTTTAAAATATGCTAGATCTTCATTATTTTTATAAAACATACCTTTAAGAGAAAATCTCTTTTGAACTTCTAAGAACAATAAAGTACATGAACTCTAATAATAATTATTTTTCTTTTATACTGTAATTTAATGGTGATCCTTAATCAAATAAAAGGCTGATGAAAAAGTGCCTGGAATCAAAATCTATTAGTATTTTCCAGACTTAATGTAACTGAATATAAGTCTCATACCATGCCCATGGTTTAATATTTCTTTTGAATGTAAGAAAGAGACTTTCTTAACATATATTTTTTATTGATTCTTTGGGAAATTCACATAATTTACTCTACTGTTTGACCATAATTTCAGCCTGACTAAATTCATGCATTCATCTAATTTAATGAATTGAAGTGTTTATTCTCATTTTGAGACCATTAATGCTTATGAGACAAAATTAAAATAAAAGCATTTCAAAACAGTGCCTGGCTTTTGATTGGTAGGTTCCAAATTGTTTATCTGGAAGACAACTATGTACACTGTAGCAAACAGCAATATTAAGAGAGAGTGGAATTGAAAGAGCCTCTAGTGTATTTCAGCTTTTAATCATCTGATAGAGCAGAAGTTATTTTTTCTTATCTGAACATTTTATTAACCTTATGGATTCTGGAGAAGTTATAAATTATAATTGCATGGATGTGCCAAAGTAGAAGGACTTGGCACAAGTTGGAAGCTACTTTTCTAAAATCAAATTAAAATTTCATGAAACATTAACTGTATCTTTTAAAATGTCTGCAATTGTCTTATATGAGAAACACTAAATGTAATGTGTTTTCCACTAAAGGTACATAGTTTTCAAACATTTAACATTGTTTTAAATTGGATACACCTGTCTAAGACAAGCATACTAGAAATTGAATAAATTTTAAGCTCAGAAAACTTTCACTTTTTTCTTTTCGTTTTTCAAAGCAGGGTTTCTCTGTGTAGCTTGGTCCGAAGGTTGTGGGTTATTGATAAGCTGTTTAACTTTCACTTTTTTATGTGTGCATATGTGTGCGTGTGTGTGTGTGTGTGTGTGTGTGTGTGTGTGTGTGTGTTTAGATGTATCTTTGCATGCATTGGTAGCATATTTGGTCTATAAGACACTTGTAATGTTTTATTTAAAGGATCTTCTATCTTTATATCATGGAAAAGGCCTCTTTAGTACATGCATTTCTGTTTATCTGGATAGGAGTTCAGCTGGAGCGGTTATGTTGGAGGATAAGGCTTCACAAACACCAATCTCTTCTACTGTCTTTTCTTTTTGTATTTCTGAGTCTTTTGGGTTGTCCCTCAAACTCTCCTGTAGTCTTTATCTTTACAGAAATTTCAGCAATATTTCCCTGTTATGCTTGGAGCAAATGTTATATCAGAGTGAGAACTCTTGTTAGCCTGGGTTTACTTTCCCTTTTTCTTGACAGATCTGTTCCCCATTTTGTGAAATCCCCAGGTCCCCCATAATCCAGTCTCCCCTTAGAATGAAGACAGGTAGCAACTGATGCTGAGTCAATTTAGTTCTTCTTTTTTTTTTTGAATTTATTTTATTTTATTTTACAATATAGTTCAACTTTACATATCAGCCATAGATTCCCCCATTCTCCCCCCTCCTGCCCTGCCCCCCTCCCCCCCCCGGCCCACCCCCCATTTCCATCTCCTCCAGGGCAAAGACTCCCCCGAGGATTGAGATCAACCTGGTGGACTTAGCCCAGGCAGGTCTAGTCCCCTCCTCCCAGGCTGAGCCAAGCGTCTCTGCTAAGCCCCAGGTTTCAAACAGTCAATTCATGTACTGAGCACAGGGCCCGGTCCAAATGCCTGTATGCCTCTTAAACAGATCAAGCCAATCAACTGTCTCAACTATTCAGAGGGCCTGATACAGCTGGGGGACCCTCAGCCATCAGTTCATAGTTCATGTGTTTCCATTCCTTTGGCTATTTGTCCCTGTACTTTATCCAACCTTGGTCTCAACAATTCTTGCTCATATAAACCCTCCTCTTTCTTGCCAATTGGACTCCCGGAGCTCTACCGGGGGCCTGACCTTGGATATCTGCATCTAGTTCCCTCAGTCACTGGATGGGGTTTCTAGCATGACAATTAGGGTGTTTGGCCATCCTATCACCAGGGTAGGTCAGGACGGGCCATTTCTCGACTATTGCCAGCAGTCTATTGTGGGGGCATCTTTGTGGATTTCTGTGGGCCTCTCTAGCACTTTGCTTCATCCTATTCTCATGTGGTCTTCATTTACCATGAACATTCCTTGTGTTCCCTCTCTGTTCTTGATCCAGTTGGGATCTCCTGCTCCCCCAAGTTCTCTTTCCCTTGCCCCTCACCCCTCATTACCCCCACTCACGTCCAGACTGTTCATGTAGATCTCATCCATTTCTCCGTCATTGGGCGATCCCCGTGTCTTTCTTGGGGTCCTGTTTTCCAGGTAGCCTCCCTGGTGTTGTGAGTAGCCGTCCAGATATCCTTGTTCCACAACTAGTGTCTAAGATCAAAAACACTGAGGACACGTTGTGCTGGAGAGGATGTGGAGCTAGGGGAACTCTCCTCCACTGCTGGTGGGAATGCAAGCTGGTACGGCCACTGTGGAAATCAATATGGCGCTTTCTTAGAAAATTGGGAATCAATCTCCCCCAAGATCCAGCTATACCACTCTTGGGCATATACCCAAGGAATGCACAATCATACCATAAGGGCACTTGCTCAGCTATGTTCAGATCAGCATTATTTGTAATAGCCAGAACCTGGAAACAACCTAGATGCCCTTCAACCGAAGAATGGATAAATAAACTGTGGTACATATACACAATGGAATACTACTCAGCAGAGAAAAACAATGCCATCATGAGGTTTGCAGGCAAATGGATGGATCTAGAAAATATCCTCCTGAGTGAGGTAACCCAGACTCAGAAAGACAAACATGGCATGTACCCACTCATAGGTCAATTTAGTTCTTGAAAGTCAGGGTTTGAAGAGGCATCTTCCCTTACATTGATTCACTTAGCTACAGAGACTATTCTATGTTGTTTTGAAAACAGTTAAATTGCATTTGTGCATATTTAACTGGTTTACATCAGGTGCAGAATTTGCACATGGGCAACACCACTCTTGATTCATATCTAATTTCTTAACTTGGTCCATTGACTTATACTTTAATGATTAATATTTCCAGAAGTTATTTTAATATGTAGCCATGCTGCCTTGCTGACCTTTTCTTTTATTTCATTTCTAAATCATTGTCTTTATCTATATGAACATGTCAATTTCATGTTATTCAGATATGTCATTTAATCGAGAAGCCAATTCCTCTTATTTCCAATCTCTCCTCCTAATTGACAATCACCCTCAGATTCACCCACTCACTTACATAGCTTGCACTTTTAAGATTTGAACTAATCACTGGGCAAGGGTCCTAGTCTGAAGAGATGTGTCTTGTACCATGAGAGCATCTCCACAGGACATGTTCATGCTTGCCTCTACTGTAAAGCCAGAGGTTTTAATAGACTTAGAGTAATTTTCATCTTAATTTCTTGATAAGGTTTATGCCATGAAATTTTGGTAATTTTTATAGTATAAAGAGATTTCATACACTTTTTTGACATTATCTCTGAGAGATATTATTTTTAATATTCAAATTTTATCACTTTGTAAAAAAGTGATCACTTTCTTCATTGCCACATAGATGGTATTACTTAAATATGCATATATAGATAGACATATGGATGTGTAACTACCAATACATATTATTAAGTTAAGGTTCTATAAGTATTTTTAGAGTATGAGATTCATGGAAGTATATATTTTTCTGAACCTAGATGACTTGCAGAACTTGTGAACACCATTGCCAACCACTTTCATT
Organism: Peromyscus attwateri; assembly: GCA_902168425.1. Classification (NCBI taxonomy): domain Eukaryota; kingdom Metazoa; phylum Chordata; class Mammalia; order Rodentia; family Cricetidae; genus Peromyscus; species Peromyscus attwateri. The sequence goes on from CABHPP010119567.1 coordinate 60,404, forward strand.
ATCAGAATGCTATTCTAAAAGGGGCATTTGTTCCAATCATGTAGGAAACAAGTGCAGAGAGCCACACAGTTAGAGCTTGCTGATGTGACTCAAATTAGTCAGTCCTCAACTACTCTCATTACCCCATTCATTGCTTATCACAGACACCTAATAAAGGTCCTTTTCCCAAGTGCTTTGACTCCATTTCCTGGTTATTTTACCTGACTCTTACCTGTGTGACCCTTCTATAGCATGACAAGTTAAGGAATAGCTGTGAATGGCATTGGCACAGAAGACTACTTCCTGAACAGGCACAAAAATAAACAATTAATAAATTGGATCTCAATGAAATGAAAACTTCTATAAGTTAAATGACACCATCAATCAGAAAAAGAGACAGTCTACAGAATGGGAAAATATTTTTACCAAATATACATCTGATAGAAAACTAATATCCAAAATATATAAAGAACTCAAGAAACAAAATATCAAAAAATCATATAATCCAATTAAAAATGGAGTATAAATCTAAGTAGATAATTTTCAATAGAACAAATTAAAATGACAAAGAAATATTTGAAGAAGTGTTTAACGTCCTTTGTCATGGGGGAGTGAAAATCAAAGCTTACAGTTATCAGAATGGCTAAGATCAATGACACCAGTGACAGATCTTGTTGGTAAGAAAGGGATATCTCCTCCACTGCTGGTGGGAGTGCAAACTTGTACAGCTACTGTAGTCAGAAGGTTTTCTGTGGCCACTCGGTTCCCGCAGCCTTGCAGTCCTACTGCAGCTCAGATCCAAATAGACACACAGAAGCTTATATTAATTATGAACTATATGGCCTATTGGCTCAGGCTTCTCACTAGCTAGATCTTACATCTTAAATTAGCCCATTTCTATAAATCTATACTTTGCCACGTGGCTTGTGGCTTACCAATATCTTTACATCTTGCTTCTCCTGGTAGCAGTTCACAGCGTCTGCCTTGCCTCTCCTTTCTCTTCCTGATAAACGGTTGTGGTGTCTGTGGGGATGGGCAGGACTGTGTGGGGATGGGCAGGACTGGAGAAAACTTCAACTACAAGCCACTATGGAAATTAATATGGTAGGTCCTTGGAAAGTTGTGAATTGATGAATCTCAAGACACAGTTATACCACTCTTGTGCATATACCCTAAGGATACTTCATTCTACAAAAAGGACACCAAGTCAATTATGTTCATAGTGGCTTTATTCACTGTTGCCACAAACAGGAAAACCTCAAATATCCATCAACAGAAAATGGATAAAGGAAATACAGTACCCAATGAAATATTACTCAGCTGTTAAAAACAGTGAATTCATGAAATCTGCAGGCAAATTGATGGATTTAGAAAAAAATCATTGTGCATAAGTTCACTTATGAGTGGTTATTAGTCATTAAGCAAATTATATACAAGCTAGAATCTGTAGACCCAGAGATGTTAGGTAAAATGAAATGGTTTAGGGATGACACATGGATCTCTGTCAGAGAGGAAAATAGAATAGTTTTTACAGGCAAGCTGAGGTATGTGAGGTATGTGATGAAGGGAACAGAAGGATCAGGTGGAGATGGAGAAAGGAAATATGGTAGAGGGAGAGAATGATGGGTGAAATAGCTGAAAAAGAGGGACATTTAGGGATGATATGAAAATATAGAGAAGAGGTTTCCTAAAATATATTAAAATGATCCTAATGAAGCCTCCTAATAATGGGGGGTACAAAGCTTCAACTAGTCATCTCTTGTAACCAAATAAGCCTCACAGTAGTGGAACTGGATTGCATTCGATTGAGTTGTAGGCCAAAGGGGGTCCCTGGAAATCTGCAAAGAACTCAGGCTGTTGCTAAGACAAAGAGTTGCACTTCCCAAACTGATAGCAGGACCTCATTGTCAAGGACAACACCCACATCACTCATTGAACAAGGAGAAGTTGAGCTGGTGCCTATATGAGGCCTTCACCCAAACTGCTGGTCTTTCTGGTGTGCTAAGGTACTCTACAGGATACCAAAGGTAAAACATAAACACCAATACAGCCACAAAACCTTTGTTTACAATCTGTTCTGTCTGAAAAATATGTGAGGGCAATGGTGACATGGAATCTGTGGGAGTAGCCAACCAATATCTGATTTGATATAAAACCTCTCTAAGAACAAACCGATACCTGACACTGCTTGGGTAACCAAGAACCAGAGGGTAGATAGCCCAGAGACATAGGATGAAAGCAAATACAATTTCCCCCCTCCCCAAAGTATCAATAAAATGGCTTTTAACAATATTCTGCCATACTTATATATCTGTGTGTCATTCAGTCATCATCAGAGAAGCTTCTTCCAGCAGCAGATGTGAACAGATGCAGAAATCCACAGCTCGATATTATGCAGAAAGCTGGTCTAAATGGGAAGTCTCCATCAAATTCCTCCCCTCCATACTCAGGGAATCCTGTGGAAGAGGCAGCAAAATAAGTGTAAGAGCCAGAGGAGGTGGAGGACACCAGGAGAGCAAGGTCTTTTGAATCAACTAAACAAGGCATATATGAGAACACAGAAAATGAAACAGCAAACACAGAGCCTGCATGGCTCCACATAGATACTGTAGCTTTTACCTTAGTATTTTTATGGGACTCGATTGTTGGGCAGAGTTGGTCTCTGACTATTGCCCCAACTCTTTTCCTCCTTTTGGGTTGCTGTGTCCAACTTCAATATGATAATTTTTGCTTCATCTTATTATCTTTTATTTTGTCATGTTGTGTTGTTATCTCTAAGAAGCCTGATCTTTTCTAATGAGAGACAGAACAGGAATGCATCTGGAAGGGAGGAGAGGTGGGGGAGGAAATGGGAACAGTTGAGGGAAAAGACTCTATTTTCAATAAAAAGGAAAAAAATAAAAAGAAACTTCTGGATAGGATTTAAGTAAGAAAAACATTGTTTAAATCACACAGTTTTGTTTTCTCAAAATACCAGGAATTTCTGTATTTAATTCCTACTTTCACAATGAAATCCAAATTCTAAACATTCTTTCTAGTGTTTCCTAATTCTGGAAGACAAGAAAATATTATTTATTTTCAGAAGTCTGTATTGTATACTGAAGATTAAGGTCTTATCTGCCCAATTATTCATGTATTAATCAATGTAGTTCCCTGTGCTGCTGGCAATCAT
>CABHPP010119568.1:0-32529 GCA_902168425.1 Peromyscus attwateri
TATGTTAAAATCTGTGCCTCACTGATGTCTGCTTCCTACATTGAGCCCAACTTTAACGTTGGCTGCAAAACCACCCCAGGCTTCCCTCTTCCAATACCAGTTTTTTTTCAGCTGAAAATAAAGCTTAAGTTAGACACCTGGCACTGGGAAGACAATGTAAATGCTTTTAGCCATCTGTCTGGGTTCATGGAATGCTGTCCCAGTTCCACTTTGGTGTGGCATGCATGAAAATCGCTTTCTGAGCATCTTGAATTATATAGTAACATGATAGACATGCATTAAAAGAAAGTAAGTGTGAGCTTTGATCCCCCCTTTCCATTTCTGAAGTCCTTGGGAAGTGAATTGTACATGCAAAGTAGACCTTGATTCTGTCTGCTGACTTGGAGTAAATTGGAAATAAATACACAAAATATGGTTTTATTTTGTTTTGTCCTTCCCAAGTAAATCGTATTTTATCAGAAAACATACTATTATGTTAAAATCAGTAATAATAATAGTAGTAGCATATTATGCAACAGGATTTTATTATAGGGTTTTAAAATTTTTGGATAAAAACACTAAAATTTTAGCCTTCAAACCTAGTATGCCATCATTGACAGAAATGACAGTGGATTTTAATGGTTTAGAACACGGCAGAATAGCGGTGACATGAACAAGTCAGGGGTATTTTTGCCTTAGTGACAGCATTGAGAGGATACTGAAACCTTGGAATGAGGAGAAAGTGTAGTGTAACAGGAGTGCAGAAAACACTTTCCGTGTTCCTCAGCTTTCTCTGCCAGTATCCTATCTGATATCTGAACCAGATGTGGGATTTAGTCAGGCATGCACAGTTATGTCAGTTACATATGCTGTGATATACTTGGTAGAGGGGATCTTTATACCTCCATTAATAATGAATTAAACTTTAGTGTCCTTTAGAGTAAATTCAAAGAGAAGTTTTGAGGACTTACTCAAAATTCCATGGCATTTAGCTCATGGCAATCTAAAAACAGCTTATTTGTAAGCTTCTTTTCAACATAGTTTTCCACCGAAATCTTCATGAGGAAAAAACATGCACATATTTGTGGTTTTTCAGAATAGAAATGTCACATGAGAATGATCTCAGCTATGAAAGAAACAACTCTAAAATTTGGAAAAAGACAAAAAAATAATTTCTTTTCTTTTTTCACTTGCAAGTAAAGGAAAAGGGATAGGACAAAAAATTTAAAAACATCCAATAACAAAATGTTGTTTGATTTTTGGTGGATTTAGGATTTAAAAATTTAATCAAAAAACTCTGCGTGGGTTTATAAACCATATATTCTTGAATTGTAAAAAAAAATCAAGATAATTTTTGTAAATCTCTGGTAACCCCCTCATTCTAACCTACTTATACTTCTGTGACCTTTCACATTCCCTTCTTAAGCATCCTTGGTAATAATTCTCAAGAGGTATGAATATATTTCTTAGTAATTCCTTTAAATATCAGTCATTTCAAAGCTACTTGGAGAGCTTTGAAGAAAGATGGGGGGATGAAAGAAAACTTAACTTCTTTATACACACAAAAGAAATTAGTTTCTTCTTAATCATTTTAACAATTAGTAACGGTTCCACAGAAAGTATGCACAGTGTTTGCTGTGAGGAGATTGAACATATCTGGCTTCTTGAAATACTTCCAGATTCATCCATTCTGAGAATACTGGTACCAGAGGGCCTCCCTGCTCTGTCTAAACTGCTGTACTGGAATTTATATAGTATTGAGATACATTGCTACCCAGATTTTACTTGGGACATTATCTTTTCCAAAGCTATTACATCTTGCCGGTGATCCAAGGTACATTTGTTCAAATAAATGAAATAATCAGACCTAGGTCTATAGCACTGTTCAGAGCCCAAGATATAGAATTGTAGGACACAAACAACTAAACCAACAGAGATTTCCTCTTACTAGCCTAAAGAGAAATCATTGTAGACAACCTTGTAACTTGTGCCAAAAATCAAAGATGAACAGATTTCATGTTAAGTTAAATATACAAAGTTTGATGTTTATATTTAGATGTCACCAATTCACAGAGCCCTTAGTATTTTATGTAATCTCAATGTTCCAATAGTCAGAAGGACAAACAGACCTACGTGTTTTATATCATGTGAATATCACTTTTTTTCTCTGACCATTCAGAGATTTCAAAAATACTGGCATCGTTTGTAGAAGAGAGTTCTGAAGTCCAGCTATAAGCAATCTTAATATACCAACAATTAACTTAATACTATCAGCATTTAATGTATAATCTATGAAGATTACCATGAGTTAAGGAACAATATATAGATATAAATGCATGATGACCAGGCACATTAAAGAAGGAGAGAAGGAGTAGAGAAAGGAAAAGTAAGAGAGTGAAGAGAGAAGATTTGCCACAAAAGGAGTGGCTTGAATGTGTATTAATGTAAAACATCTGAATACACATGAATTTTATGTAGTATCTCTAAACATTGATACTTACTACATGGAAGAGCACAATTATAGACTTGATTAATGTATGAGTGTGTATATATTTAGCTCCACAATTGTGTTTATTCCTTAGTAGTTAAATCTGGCAGAAAGGAAAAAACATTTTTAGATGACTCAGTACATGGGTTTAAGTGAAATGTAATGACAGCTTGGTAAAGCAATGACCCTAAAACAGACAAAAATATAACGAAATATAATCTATGCCAATGCCTTGCAATATTCCTTGCTCAAGAACCATTCACTAAAATGTTTTTCTTGTCAGGAATTTATATTGCATTGACTTGCAACTAACTGCACAATCCATTTATGCTTGAGACATCTGTCCTCTGTGAAAATCTGGCTCTTGATGGGAAGCTAAAATACTCTTTCTTTTTATCATCATGATAAGGCTTTTTATAAAACAACCAAAGAGGAGGAGTCATAATTTATTTTGGTTAGTTATTTTATCCCCAATTAGTACTTATTTCATAAAGGGACCAAAATATAGATGCTCTTCAGTTATTACTATTCACCATTCATAAATGTATACTTGCTTCTTGTTAATTGAAGTATATTTCCTATTGCTTTTTTGGAGAGAAAACTTTGCCTAGAATCTTCAAATGATTCAACTGATATTTCTATCAGAAAAAAAAGTTTCTACACTCTGCTAACTACCACTAGAAACTTGGAAGGCTAGTGAAATGTATATATATATATCAGAATCGACTGCTTTCTAGACTTGACTTCAAATGTAGGTTTAAAGCAAACGGGGATATTTTTGTTATAATTTTCTTCTTTCTTGGAAATCATTGAAAAATCAAAAATATTTGACATGAATACTGTCTCACCTAGTTTTCTTTTAAGCTTTTTGTCACTTTAATTTGTTTGATGTATATTCCTTTATTAAGTTTATATGGCCATACAAATATGTTGAATAGATGTGGAAACTTGCAAGAATTTCAGACACAACAGAGAAGAGAAAATGCTTTTGAGCTGCAGCCTCTGGTTGTGTTGACTATAGGACAATTTATTTGCAATCAAGGACACTTTGATATTTTGACTGGTAATTACACAAAAAGTATTAATCTGGCTCTATTTTCCCATCATTCTGTCATGATCTCCTTGTCTTGCCTTTAATATTTTAGAAGTTATTTTTCTGGTCTTCCTATATATTCATATTTTTATATTCAAGAACATATGGTAATGAGTAACTTTATAGAGTATAGGTGCATGAAACTATAATTTGAGGATCTCATGATATGACAGCAATAAACAAGGAATGAGTATTAACACTTTACAGGTTTTCAGTTTGTTTTATTTTCATTTTTAAATCTTTTGTTAGATTGTTTTTAATGGAGAATATTAAATTTCTTAATTGGTTCCGGAAGTTCTGAAAATAGTCTTTCAGTCTTCATACATGAACACTGGGACAGTAAGATATCTTTTTGTAATACTTAAAACAGATATTAAAGGTAAAAATCATGCTTACTATAAAACTTATGTCCTTTGTTTCCAGACAGCTTAGCTCTTTGAATTGTTAAAGTCATGACATTTAATGTGTTCCATGTCACATAAGACCTTAGAGCTTATGCCAATTCTGCCATGCTGAAGTCATCTACAGCAAATGTTACCTTTTTTACCACATAAAATTCAAAATTAGTGCTTCATAGCAAGTTGTTAATTAAAATGTTGTTACAGAAAATTTTCATTCCCAGACTACTTTTTGGCTCTGTCTTAATTTACTTTTGGAATGTTCCGACTGCTAGTGAAACCAATTAAGTATTATTTTTATACTCATTATTTTCTTAAGGACCTGCAGGCTGAAAACCTTCAACCAATTTCAAATATATGTTTTTATATTTGCTCCATTAGTTGAGGTTTCCTTGGAAGGAACAAGTGAAATAACAACATAATATTTTAAATTAATACTTAGGAACTGATAAAGTTCGGCATTCTCAAGTTTCTGAACACTTGAAATTTGATACTAAGTGATATAAAATGTGAGATCAATTAAAATTCAGGTTTTACTTTCCGTTTAAATTAATGCAAGAGTCAACTCAACTTTATAAGCAAGAATTAAGGAAACTTAGAAAAGGGAAACTATAATTCCTCCCTTACACATGAAGCTGCATCCATCAAGACTTACCTAATACTACATCTCAGCAAAGTGCAGATGCTCCTCTCAGTTTTTGTACCATTATTTTACTCACATAAGTAAGGTACACTTGACACTGTTTTCTGCAGGAACAGTATCAATGGTCAGGTGATGAATATGCGTACACATGAATATATGTGCATATATATATATTCATACATAAATACATTTTAATATATATCAAATATAGGAACTGGGTAGCTCAACAGTGGCCATATGTATCATGGAAGACAGAGAATCTCTGAGCTATTCAGTCCACAAAACAATATTCCTCTGTAGTTCCAATATAATCATTATGTACTAGAGGCTCCCTGAAGATGCTGGTATTCAATATACCTTGGAAATCTGAGGATAATGGATGCTGCATCATCAGAGATAGAGACAGTTGCTCAGGAAGAAGTGAAGACAGACAGCAATGCCTTTTCCTAGAGCCATTACATATCTGGATCACCTATTAGAAGGTGACACCTACATTGAGGGCAGGCCCTTCTCCCTTGATTAATCTTGTCTTCAAGCACCCTCACAGATAACATATAAAATATGTCTCCTAGATAATTCTAAATGTCATGTTGGCAATCAATATCATCTAATATGGTATTTTGTATAGTTTAGTTTAGCTAAATTTAACCTAATAAACACCAATGAAATAGATTAAGCTACAGATTGGAATAACAAACTTTTAAGCAAATGGAGTAAAACATTTTCAGAAGTTTTGTGATCTAAATTTTGAGGAAATTTTATAGGTTAACCAAGAGCATGGACAATAATGTATAATAATGTTTGGGGAGTCAGTAATACCTCACTGGCCAACAACTCCAAAGGAAGCAACATCTTTCTGGGACTGGGGGTTTTATTTACTCACTTATGATATCTAGTAGGGCCATTTTAACACCATTATACAGTTCAAGTGCTATCCTTTGATTAATTACCAAATAGGATTAAACACTTCTATCTACTAACAAAATACCTTTTTTATTCTCTTTGATAGTTATCAAAAAACTAATATTAGAACCCCATATTTCTAAATTGTTTAAATTTGCCTTTCATAACCCAAAATGGATAAAGACAAATGTCACATGTTTTCTCTCATTGATGGAATATAAAAATCAGTAAAATAAAATAAAAGAAGAAGGTCATGAAAGTAGAAAGAAATTATTAGGAAACAGGAGAGGAAGTAAGAAATGAAGGATGGATAAGATAGGATAATGTGGTACACAATGTTAAAAGTATTTTATAAAAGTATATAAAGGGGTATGGAGAAATAGCTTAGTGGCTAATAGCAATTGTTGGTATTGCTGCAGAAGAACTGGGTTCTATTCTCAGTACCCACTTGATATCTACTACCCATTTGCAGCTTGGTTCCAGGGGTTCTGACTTCCTCTTCTGGTCTCCTCAAGCACTGTCTCATGCATGGAACACATACGTACACCCAAGTGAAACATACACGCAAAATAAAAACAAACAAATAAAAAGAAAACATATGAAAATTGCACAAAGCCTGTTACTTGGAACAATTATATAAGAAACAATATAACATCTCAAATTTTATAGAAGAGTTATCTACAGCACAGGGAGAACTCTGTGCATAAAAGTATGTATCATATGAGAAAATTTATTTATCTATAAGTCAATAGAGTGAAATGAGACTAGAAAAGAAAAAAATGCAGAATCATTGCAGACCTCCCACTTCACATTGTCCTTGGGGAGATTCTTGATTTATTTTATAATTGGAAACATGTCTTTATGACTCATGCCAGAAAAGGAATTACTTAAAAATTTGTTCATATAGGGGCAATTTTAATATAAATTATTTGTCATATGGTGCTGAACACTGATTCTTTTTTTAATTAAGTAATTTTTAAATTCATTTTACATGCTAACCACAGACCCCCTCTTCTCTCTTCCTGCCCTTCCAGCCTTCCCCCTCCCCGCCCACACCCCATTCCCTCCCGAAACAAGATATGGCCTCCCTTAGGGAGTCAGCAGAGACTGGTACATTCTGTAGAGGCAGGTCCAAGCCCGTTCCCCTGCATCAAGGTTGTGCAAGATGTCCCAAGACAAAGTGGGTTCCAAAAAGACAGTTCATGCACCAGGGATGGATTCTGATCCTACTGCCAGGGGGCCCCTTAAGCAGATCAAGCTACACAACTGTCTCATTTATGCAGAAGTCCTAATCCAGTCCCATGGAGGCTCCACAGTTGTTGGTCTACAGTTCATGAGTTCCCACTAGTTTGGTTTGGTTGTCTCTGGAGATTCCCCATCATGATCTTGATGCCCCTTGTTTGATTCCTTCTTCTCTTCAACTGGACTCCTGGAGGTTGGCCTGGTACTTGGCTGTGGATATCTACATCGGCTTCCTTCAGTTACTGGATAAAGGCCCTATGATGATAGTGAGGGTATTCACCAATCTCATTACTGGGGTAAGCCAGGTCAGGCACCCTCAACACTATTGCTAGTAGTCTAAGCTGGGGTCATCCTTTTGGATTCCTGGGAACTTTCCTAGCACCCAGTTTCTCCCTATCTTCATGATGTCTCCCTCTATCATGGTATCTCTTTCATCACTCTTCTGCTCTGTCCCTGTTCCAGCTTGAACATTCTGTTCCCTTATGTTCTCATCCCCCATCTCCTACCCTTCAGCAGAAAGATGGCTCCTGCTTTTATATCCATTCTGTAAGCCTGTATCTTTTTATAGGTGAATTAAGTCCATTGATATTAAGAGATATTAATGACCAGTGATTGTTCATTCCTGTTATTTTTTGGTGGTAGTGTGTCTGTACTTCTTATTTTTGGGGTTTACTGCTGTGGGGTTATCTATTGCCTGTGTTTTCAAGGGTGTATCTGACTTCCTTGGGCTGGAATTTTCCTTCTAGTGCTTTCTGTAGGGCTGGGTTTGTGGATAAGTATTGTTTAAATCTGGCTTTGTCTTGGAATGTCTTGTTCACTCCTTCTATGATGATTGAAAGTTTTGCTGGGTATATTAGTCTAGGCTGGCATCCATGGACTCTTAGTGTCTGCATTACATCTGTCCATGTTCTTCTGGCTTTCAAAGTCTCCATTGAGAAATCGGGTGTTATTCTGATGGGTTTGCCTTTATAGGTCACTTGGCCTTTTTCCTTTGCTGCTCTTAATATTCTTTCTTTATTCTGTATGTTTAGTTGTTTAAATATTATGTGGCAAGGGGACTTTTTTGGGGGGTCTAGTCTGTTTGGTGTTCTATAGGCTTCTTGTATCTTCATTGGCATTTCCTTCTTTAAGTTGGGAAAGTTTTCTTCTATGATCTTGTTGAATATATTTTCCGCGCCTTTAAGTTGGTATTCTTCTCCTTCTTCTATCCCTATTATTCTCAGGTTTGGTCTTTTCATGGTGTCCCAGATTTCTTGGACATTTTGGGTCATGACTTTGTTGGCTTTAGTGTTTTCTTTGACTGATGAATCTATTTCTTCTACCGTATCTTCAACGCCAGAGATCCTCTCTTCCATCTCTTGCATTCTGTTGGTTATACTTGCATCTGAAGTTCCTGATTGTTTACTTAGATTTTCTATTTCCAGCATTCCCTCTGTTTGAGTCTTCTTCATTTTTTCTATTTCCCTTTTCAGGTCTTGGACTGTTTCCTCCATTTGTTTCATTGCTTTTTCATGTTTTTCTTTCAGTGCTTTATTGTTTTCTTCCAGGACTTTATTTTTTTCTTCTACTTTAATTGTCCTTTCCTCTAGGTTTTTACAGCACTCTTGCAATTTTTTTGTATTTTCCTCTATATAAGCCTCTATCTTCTTCATGATGTTATTCATAAGGCTGTTTTCTTCTGCTTCTTCCAATTTTTGATGATCAGCTCTAGATGTTGGAGGAGGGCTAGGTTCTGGTGATGCTGTATTGCTCTTCATTTTGTTGTATGTACTTCTGCCTGGACGTCTGCCCATCTCCTTGTGTTCGATCTTGGTCTTATCAGCTCACTTGGTGGAGGAAGAGCTGACAGATTCGGGGAGTTTCTCTCTTTTGTCCAGATGGGACTCTCTTCTCCAAATGGGAAGTGTGAGGCAGGTTGGGAGCTCTTGTTCAGATGGGAAGGCCGAAGCAGGATGGGAGCTATTGTCCAGATGGGAAGTCCGAGGCAAGTTGGCAGCTCTTGTTCAGAAGAGAAGTCTCTTGTCCAGAAGGGAAGTCTGGGGCAGGATGGGAGCTTTGTCCAGAAGGGAAGTCCGGGGCAGGATGGGAGCTTTGTCCAGAAGGGAAGTCCGTCCGGGGCAGGATGGGAGCTGGGGTCCGGTCTCTAAGTCTCAGGAAGTGGCGGGGGTCTCCGGGGGGTGCTGGACTTGGGCGCAGGGCTTGGAGAATGCAGGGGATCTTGGAGAAGGGGGCCCTTCCCGGTAAGGGTGGGGGTAGAAGGGAACCTGCCCGCTGGCCAGAACTTGGGGCCAAGGTGCGCAGGTCTTGCCCAGGGTCCTTCTTGTTAGCTAGCTTTTCTGGAGCTGTTGGTTGTAGTCTGGTTATCCTTTACTTTACATCTAGTATCCACTTATGAGTGAGTACATACCATGTTTGTCCTTCTGAGTCTGGATTACCTAATTCAGGATGACATTTTCTAATTTCATCCATTTGCCTGCAAATTTCATGATGTCATTGTTTTTTTTACTGCTAAGTAGTACTCCATTGTGTATATATACCACATTTTCTTTATCCATTCTTCAGTTGAGGGGCATCTAGGTTATTTCCAGGTTCTGGCTATTATGAATAATGCTGACATGAACATAGTTAAGCATGTGTGCTTGTGGTATGATTGAATATTCCTTGGGTATGTGCACAAGAGTGGTATAACTGGGTCTTAAGGAAGATTGATTCCCAATTTTCTGAGAAACCGCCATACTGATTTCCAAAGTGGCTGTACCAGTTTGCACTCCCACCAACAGTGGAGGAGTATTCCTCTTGCTCCACATCCTCTCCAGCATAAGCTGTTATCAGTGTTTTTTATCTTAGCCATTCTGACAGGTGTAAGATGGTATCTCATAGTCATTTTGATTTGCATTTCCCTGATGACTAAGGATATTGAGCAATTCCTTAACTGTCTTTTGGCCATTTGAGATTCTTCTGCTGAGAATTTTCTGTTTAGCTCTGTAGCCCATTTTTTATTGGGTTGTTTAGTGTTTTGATGTCTAGTTTCTTGAATTTTTTATATATTTTGGAGGTCAGCCCTCTGTCAGATGTGGGGTTGGTGAAGATCTTTCCCATTCTGTATGCTGTTGTTTTGTCTTATCTACCATGTTCTTCACCTTACAGAAGCTTCTCAGATTCAGGAGGTCCCATTTCTTAATTGTTGCTCTCTGTGTCTGTGCTACTTACTGGTGTTATATTTAGAAAATAGTCTCCTGTGCCAATGTGTTCAAGACTACTTCCTACTTTCTCTTCTGTCAGGTTCAATGTAACTGGATTTATATTGAGGTCTTTGATCCACTTGGACTTAAGTTTTATGCATGGTGACAGATATGGATCTATTTGCAATCTTCTGCATGTTGACATCCAGTTATGCCACCACCATTTGTTGAAGAAGCTTTCTTTTTTCCATTATACAGTTTTGGCTTCTTTGTCAAAAACATGTTCATAGGTGTGTGGATTAATGTCAGGGTCTTCAATTCAACTCCCTTGGTCCACATGTCAGTTTTTATGGCAATTCCAAGCTGTTTTTATTACTATAGCTCTATGGTAGAGCTAGATCAGCGATGGTGATGCCTTCAGAGGTTGCTTTATTATACAGGATTGTTTTAGCTATACTGGGTTTTTGTTTTTCCATATGAAGTTGAGTATTGTTCTTTCCAGGTCTGTGAAGAATTGTGTTGGGCTTTTGATGGGGATTGCATTGAATCTGTAGATTGCTTTTGTTAAGATTTCTATTTGACTACTTTAATCCTACTTATCCATGAGCATGAGAGATCTTTCCATTTTCTGATATCTTCTTCAATTTCTTTCTTCAGAGACTTAAACTTCATGCCATACAAGTCTTTCACTTGCTTAGTTAGAGTTATGTCAAGATATTTTATATTATTTGTGGCTATTGTAAAGGGTAATGTATGGTGATATTTTTCTTTTGTACCAAAATGTTAATTGTATGTTTATAAATAAAGTTGCCTTGGGGTCAGAGCTATTAGCTAGCCATAGGAAAGCAGGGCAGTGGTGGTGTACGTTTGTGATCACAGCACTTGGTAGACAGAGCTAAGTAAGTCTCTGTGTGTTCAGGGATACAGCCAGCATTGGATACACATGCCTTTAATCTCATTACCAACCATAGAACACCTGGAGGTCTATACAGACAGGCCGTAATGAGGCAGTCCTCTGGTTGGGTTTACAACCAATGAGAAGGCAGAACAGAGACTATATAAAGACTTTAACACAGGAAGTACCGGCTCCTTTGGAGAGGTAGGACCACTGCAGGCGGAAGGATAAGGTTTTGGCTCTTAGCTCTGACCTCTTGGCTTTCTTCTTTGCATTGGTTCTGTGTTTCTTATTTATAAGACAGTTGGTTACATCTACAGTAATGTTTCTCTGATTTCTTTCTCAGCCCATTTGTCATTTGTATATAGGAAAGCTACTGATTTTTTTGAGTTAATCTTGTCCTGCCACTTTACTGAAGGTGTTTATCAGCTGTAGGAGTTCCCTGGTAGAATTTTAGGGGTCACTTATTTATGCTATCATATCATCTGCAAATAATAAAAGTTTGACTTCTTCCTTTCCAATTTACATCCCCTTTAGCTCTCTATTATTCTTTTAATAGATATTAAAGATATTTTTTCTCAATACTACTGGCTTCGTGTTCACTGTCTGAGAGCCCAATGTTCAAAAACCTGCTTCCCTTTATCATTGGAAGGTGTTACCACATGTTATGAAAAATAGTCCAGTCATCTGCCAGTTGTACGTTCAATAGGCCTTAGCTAAGGTCACGGGTGAGGTATTATGATTCACTATATGGATGATATCCTGTTGGCCCACTCAAGCAGACAGAGACTTTAGGAGTTATTATTCCAGCTCCTTAAGGACTTAGGAGCCCTTCCCCTCAAGGTGGCCCTGGAAAAGATACAATGGCTTACCTCCATTTGCCTTATTGGGTTACCAAATTGGCCAAGCCACCCAACCCCTCTGTACTAATATGAGATGTCCTTCTCCCTTACAGACCTTCAGGAACTCTGGCACCATTAATTGGCTCAAACGATTTCCCCCAATTCCCAATGAAGACATGAGACAACTGTTTTCCCTTGTTGGTGGGCATTCCTCCCCCTCTGCAAAAATATGGTTGACAGAGGGGGCCAGGGATCTCTTAAAGAGGGCTAGTGAACTTGCCTATAATGCCTCCTTGAGGAGATATGATCCAAATATTCCTCTGACAGCTCTAGTCCTCTGAACTAAGGGTGGCATACAAGGAGCACTGTGGCAATCAGGCCCCCTAATCTGGATACATCTATCATATTCTGAGCTACCCTGTATCACTTTGAAGTTTGATATTACCTTTGAGATAGGCATTAAAGCAAGAGCAACTTCTAGGAGAATCATAGGCCACCAACCAGACAAGATTATCCTCCCTTTCTCCCTCCAAAATACCCAGCCTTTATGGGCAGACTCTCTTCCCTTCCAAAAAATGATGATGGATTTTTCTGGGAACTTGGATAACCACTTTCCCTAAGATAAACATTTGTCAGCCTCTCCACTCCTCAAGTTAGCTCCAAGCCTGTTTGCTAACCCCTCAAATGTCACTCTTTCTCAAGCAGCTATAAACTTTACAGATGCCAATACAACAAATTTTGGCCTAATAATCACAATGCCCAATAGCAAAGAAATAACTCATACCCATCTCAACCCACGCTCCATCCCAATGGGAGAACTCCTGGCCATCATTAAGGTCCTGCAGTTGAGCCAGTCAGTGCCCATAAACATTTTTTTCAGGCAGTCGATACATGATCCAGGGATGCAAGCAGTTGTTCTTTGATAAACTAAAAACTCTTAGAGATCCCATTTCAATGACCATGAAAGCATTATAAGCCATGCTAGAGAATAGGAGACATCCCTGGTATATAACCTATATCCAATCTCATTTGGGGCTACCATGAATGCTTGCTTCAGGCAATGATAGGGTTGACAAGCTCATCATGACTGTAAATCTGCCCTTATTGGAACAAGCTAGATTTCTCCATTAACAGTTTCACTTGTCTCCTCATAACCTGCATAGGCTGTTGCCTGATTTACCTGTAGCACAATGCAAACATCTTGCCTGAACTTGCACAACTTGTGCCCCCTAGCACCTCTGGGACCACTAAATAGATGGGGAGTTATCCTCGGGGGCCTAATGCCCAATGCTTTCTGGAAAATGGATATTATTCACCACACCCCCTTCGGCAACTTAAAATATATACATGTAATAGTAGATACATATTCCTCATTTACCTTTGCCTAGCACTGACTGGAGAAAAGGCCTCCCAGGCAATCAAGGCATTAAAAACCATGATGATGGTCATGGGAGTGCCTTGAAGCATAAAAATAGATAATGGTCCAGCATATATCTTTCAACAGTTTAAGGATTTACTTAGGGAATGGAAAATAGAGCACACCACAGGTATTCCATATAACCCTCAAGGACAAGCAATTGCAGAAAGAACAAAGTGCTCACTAAAGAATGATTTACAAAAAATACCCAAGGAATTGAAGAGGAATTCATACTTGGCCCTGGTGGCAGCTCTGTTTAAGAGAAATTTCTTGTTGTTTGATGGTAAAGGACTTAGCCTAGCCTATAAGCATTGGGCCTTTCTTCCCAGAGAAATACCATTCCTTCTAGTCAGATGGAGAGAGATCCTCTATCTAATCTCTGGCAATCTCCTGCCCCCTTATTAACACATGGGCAAGGATATGCTTGTGTGTTTCCACAGGGTCAAGATAAGCCAATATGGGTGCCAATCAGAGACATATGACCTGCTATGGATCAAGAAGATCTCAAGGAGGACTTCTCACTTTGCTGACAGTCCTGCTGCTGATCCTACCAATGACTGTTCAGGTCAAAGATCTTTGGGCATTTGTTCCTGCCCCACCTATCCCAATGCCTATTGCAGTAACCACCCCCTTTTCCCCAGAAATTTATACAACTAACAAAATCTTGGGCCTTCCTTATGCACTGTTTCAAGGTTCTTTTAATTATTCATTTGGATTCTTTGATTTAGCAGATATCCTTTGCTTTGATGCACACCACAGGGTAAATGCTTCTGGGTGCATCCCTTTCTCCTCTTACATTATATAGTGATATATTGTGCTCCACAATATATTGTGCACCCTAATAAAGCTTATCTAAGGATCATAGGACAAATCCAGTCACTATAGTAAACATAGAAGTCAGGCAATGGTAGCACATGCCTTTAATTCTAGCATCCAAGAGGGAAAGATTCATCGAGATCTCTCTGAGTTCAAGGCCACATTGGGAGCAGAGCCCAGCATGGTGGCACATGCCTTAAATTCCAACACTAGTTAACCATAAAGGTCTGGAGGTCTGTAAAGACAAACAGGAAGTAACAGAGCTAGGCAGGAAGAGGAAGTGATGTAGCTAGGCACAGGGAGGAATTGAGATGGCATGGACAGAAAGGCATATAGGCATGAGTGTACAGGAAGTAGGTCTCTTTGAAAGCTGAGGAGTTGGTGAAATAAGGTTGGCTGTGGCTTGTCCTATTCCTCTGATTTCTCAGTTCTTCACCTTAATATCTGGGTTTTTTATTAATAAGAATGTTTAGCAATTCATCTTGAAACATTACAGGAGATTTTAAGGGACAACAAGGGGTAAATGGAAAACAGACCAGATGTATGCAGAGTATCAAAATAATGGGCCCAACTATTGAGGAAAAAGGAAAAAAAATCACTGAAGGCATTCAGCAACAATTTTATTCCTTTTGTTTAAATTTGGCAGAATATAACACCAAGATTGAAATACCTATTAACTGGGATCATTGCCTTCCTGATTTTGTATTCTGCCCCCTTTACAGCAAGGCTAACATGGGACTTTTGATCCAGACACCAGAGGACAGTGAGGATTCATTATCTATAAACTATAGCACAACAAAAACTACTGATGGTTACCTCATTAGATGAGTAGAAAAGGCCAGAACTGTGTTTGGGGTCTGGTTTCTATGTGGCCCCCATGCCTGCATGGATTTAAGGCCCTTGCTGTTTATAAGTGGAGGCACTTATTTCAGTGGAAATTATACCCTTTTATATTATGATATCATCTCTGGCCCTGACAGAGTTACAAATGATCTCAATGTTATCTTGTGAAATCATTTTGCCCCTTAAGCCACTCCTGTATGCATAAAGAACACCTTTTTCTTTATCTTAACCAATTCCTCCATGCCAATGCTGAATTGCACTCAAGACCTTTGTAAGCTGGGACCCTGCTGGAATACTGAGGAGGCCTCACAGGTAGTAGTGGTGCATCTCCCAGCTTTTCTTTGGATATCTTTGACCAATGTAATAAATTTCCATAGGGTAGAATTGATGAAACAAACCAGAATAAAGAGACTTTGTAATAATGGCAGCCATAGTGGCTGCTATTCTGCTTGCTGTGGCAGGTGGGGCTGTGGCCACAGCATCCCTGGTTCAAATAGGAGCCACCACCTCTACACTTAATATGGTCATAGAAGAATCAGCTCAAGCATTAAGCCCTCAACAGCTAATTAATTCACATTTCCATTCAGCTATACTGAATTTACAACAACAACTAGATTTATTGGATGAAGAATTCCACACATTAAGATGGCTGATGAGAGGAAACTGTGATCCCTGATTCTTCTCCTTTTGTTTAACCCCTTACCTGGTCTCAAATATAACATAAGCCAGTAGTTGGTTAAGGGAAATCATGTTGGGACCATTGAGCAAAAAGTTCTTATGCTACAACTCTCTAATGAAATTTAAGGCTGAACTCCTCATGTGTGAAACAACTGGAGGTGTCTACAACATTCTTTGCTCAAATTTGGGATCAGATAAAATCAATCCTTGACCCTTCGAAAATTATAGCATGGGGAATGATAGGGAGAATGTTACTCTTATTAGTTCTGTTGTTTAAGTGTTTCCTCCAGCTTGTTTCTCGGCAGCAACGCATCAACAAAATGACCCTGCAAGTGCTGATGACTCTGGAATGCCCTGATCATGGACTTGCTAAGGAAGTAATAAGAGCCTGATTCACAGAAATTCATGTCTCTGCCTGATGCCTCTGTCTAATGTTCTCTCAGGGACCCATCCTCCAGGGCTGGTAGTCAAGGATGGGTAAGAGCCTGTCAGGCAGACCAACCTAAGACAGGCACAGCCCAAGTTCTGGGGCATCCCTGAAGTTGGGACAACAAGATTAGAGCAAAGAATTCTATTTCCCACTAGCAGCCACAAAATAAAACAACAAAGGTGATGTGAGGTGGGTAGGGCCAAAGCACTGGGCCAGGCCTTAAGCAAATAATGAGCTGTGACATGTGCAGAGAGCACTATGGCCAGAGGAAACCTGACCCATCATTTTCCAAATTGAAAAATGATGATGTGCTACCCAGAGTCAACCAAGAAACACCACAGCAGCTAGAAGCAAAATACTTCCAACAGCCCCACATATATACTCCAGCATTTTGTTTAATAGGTGAGCTTACATACAGTCTCCTGGAGTATGGGTCATTGTCTCCAAATCTTCTCACCCCTTGCCCCTGGGTGTCAAGTCCAGTGAGACCCCAGCTACAGCACCAGCAACAAGCAACAAACCAAATAATCCAATTAAAAATGGGGTACAGATCTAAACAGAGAATTTTCAACAGAGGAATTTCACATGTCCGAGAAGCACTTAAAGAGATAGTCAACATCTTTAGCCATTAGGGAAATACAGATCAAAATGACTCTGATATTCCACTTGTCAGAATGGCTAAGATCAAAAACACACATGACATATGTTGGAGTGGAAATGGAGCTTCATTGCTGGTGGGTATACAAACGTGTATAGCCACTTTGAATATCAATATGATGGTTTCTCAGAAAATTGGTAATCTACCTACCTCAAGACCCAGATATAAAATTCCTGGGCATATACCCACAAGGGCAGCTGCTCAATTCTGTTCATAGCAGCTTTATTCATAATAGCCAGAAACTTGAAACAACCTAGATGTCTGTTAACAGAAGAATAGATAAAGAAAATGTTGTACATTTACACAATGGAGTATTACTCAGGTGCTAAAAGCAATGACACCATGAAATTTACCTGCAAATGGATGTAACTAGAAAAGATTTTTATGAGTGAGGTAACTAAGACCCAGAAAGACAAACATGTCATGTACTCACTTATAAGTGGATATAAGCCATAAACTAAAGGATAACTGTGCTACAATCTACAGAATTAAAGAAGTAAAGTAACAAGGAGGGCTCAAGTGGGGATACATGAATTTTACCATGAAGGAGAAATAGAATAGACATCACTTGGGGATGACAGGGAGGTCTCTATGAGGAGGTGTTGCATGGGAAGAGGATGGATCTGATGAGGGAAGTGTGAAGGAAGAGAGTACTGGGAAAGACAACTGGAATCTGGGTCATCTCTGGGATAAGATAGAAAATCTAGAACAATGGAAACTTGCAGGAATCTATGAAGGTGACCCTAGCTAATACTCCTAACAATGGGGGATATGGAGCCTAAGTAAACCATCTCCTTTAACCAAGAAAGACTTCCCATGGAGGGAATGGAACTCCAAGCCAGCCACATAATCTTTGACCTAAAATTTGCCATGCTTACAAGATATGGTGAGGTAAAGGTGGCATAGAAGTTATGGGAATGGCCAACCAATGACTGGTACAGCTTGAGACCCATACCATGAAGAGGGAGCCCAACCCTGGCATTGTCTGGAGGGCCAGGACCCAGAGGCTGGATAGTCTAAAGTCCTAAGATAGACCCAAACATGAGTGGCAAAACAAAAACAAAAAGATCAATAAAGTGATTCCTAATGATATTCTGCTGTACTCAGTTGTCCAGTTGCCATCAGAGAGGGTTCATGCAGGAACTGATGCAAATAGATGCACAGACCCACAACCAGACATTAGGCAGAGCTCAGAGAATCCAGTGGAAGAGCATGAGGAAGGATTGTGAGAGCCAAAGGGGCCAAGGACACCACCAGAAAAACAGAATCAACTCACGTGGACTCATAGAGGCTCACAGAGAATGAACCACCAATCTGAGAGCTTGCATGGGGACTGACCTATGCCTTCTGCACATATATTACAGTTGTATAACTTGTTTTTTTTTTATTGTGGGACTCATAACAGTGGGAGCAGGGGCTGTCTCTGCCTCTGCTACCTGCTTTTGGTACCCTTTCCTCCTACTATGTTGCCTTGTCCAGCCTCAATAAGAGAGGAGGTATCTTACTTGAACTTGATATACCATGGCTGGCTAATATCCATGGGTGGCCTGCCCTTTTCTGAAATGAAAGGAAGCAGAGTGGATGGAGGAAGAGGGAGGTGGGGGAGTGGAGTAGGGGAATGAAACTGTGATTGGGCTGGGAAAATTAATTAATTAATTAAAATAAATTTAAGAAAAGAATGGAATAAAGTAAAAAACATCTCATTCAATGGATGAAAATGTTTGATTAAGGCCAGATTAAATTTGTAAAAGACATTAGGAAGTGTTCATAAAGCAGTAGTATATGTGGGTGGCGAGGTGACACAGACAGCTCTGTAATGCCACCCTAGAACTTTGAGATGACCTTTCATATTGTTATGACCATCCACTCAGGCCAATTTCAGATCCATGACTTAGTACAAATGAATTTTAGAACCAACCAGTATGAAGCAGAGTTGAATATTTTGCTCAGATTTTGTTAAAATATAGACCTTAAGCATCAAGGTTAGGAAAAGGGGATCACTCAGAAAAGAGAAAGAATCATAAACAGTAATACATATTCAAGGATAGATATAGCTTCTTCAAGAAAGAATTTAAGTGTTTTAGAATTAGCTACATATACCATTTTGGTAACTCTCTAGTTACAACTCAAAGATTGCAGCTATAGTTTCCCCACTTTATTTTCTGTTTGAAAAGTCAGGTTAAAGGGTGGCTCTGGCAGTGCCTTGGGTGATAAGACATACAAGGCCACAAGGGTTACACAAGACATTTAAGTCATGTTGTTTCCTTCAGTAGGAGTGTCTGGTAAGATTCCTAGACAACACAGGTTTATATTTTTACAGCATTCTTTCTTATTTGCTGGCAAGAAGCTCTGACCAGATCCCTCTTCCTGCCTCTCATATTTCTGTATTTTTCCTGTCTTCCAATCCTTTATCAGTGTTCATCTTAGAAAAACCTGTCTGTTTAACTAAATCATACATCAAATACTAATACAAACAAACACACATGAATATGAAAGCAGAATTGTTCTAAGATAAGCATTCTTCTAGTTAACACACTCATCTGAAACTGAGATAAAAAACTGAAATTCCAGAGATTGATGCCAGTCTGGTATGTTTCAGGACAGCCAGGGCTACACAGCGAAACCCTGTCTTAAAAAGCCAATAAACAAACAAACAAACAGAAAGAAAGAAAGAAAGAGAAAAAAAGCCTGAAATTCCAGGACTTGATAAAATTCTATTTGAAAGCCAGTGTTGCAAGCCATGCTTTCTTATTTGATAAAAGAACCAATTTTCCCTTGAAGTCATTATAAGACTGTAATCTTATTCAAGAAAGTGTGGACAGAGACTCCATTGCTTTCTGCTCTTCTCTTTGAGGGTGATGAGGTTCATACAAGCCAGTGACATCTGTCAAGTGTCAGGTGTCAATTACAAAAACAAGTGCCTCATAGAAACAGATTACAAAGCAATTAAGAATATGCATGTCCTGCACACACTTTAGAAGGTGCTTGTTGAAGTTTTTCTTTATCTCCAGATAACATTTTCTCATGTCATACTGTAGTCTTATTATTCTGGAATTTCAGTTCAAAATGTTTAGTAGTTAGCTAAATGTAGATATGCCAGGCAAAGCATTATGTTAATTCTATTATCATAGGTAAATAATAACTTAAATATGGGAATATATGTATATATCTTTATATACAATATATAACACTGCAACATGAATCTTAAAAGGTCTTAATAAAAACAAACCTGGGGCCAGGTATTGGGGTGAACGCTGAAAGATCAGAGAAACAGAACAAGCTACAGCCGACCTCACCTTGCCAATTCCTCAGCTAAACTTGTTTCCTCAGACTGGAAGCCTCTGTGTCTTCATCAGAATGAATCTCAGCTGAACTGCTGCTAAAAGCCTAAAAGATTAACAAGGCTAGTTCCTGGTCCTCGGCCCTTATATACATTTCTGCTTCCTGCCATCACTTCCTGAGATTAAAAGTGTGTGTCACCATGCCTGGCAGTTTCCAGTGTGGCTTTAAACTCACAGAGTTCTGGATCGATCTCTGCCTCCAGAAGGTTAGGATCAAATGCGTGTGCTGTCACTAAATGACTTTTGTGTTAATGGTTTGCTATTTCCTCTGATCTCCAGGCAAACTTTTTATTAACATACAAATAAAATATCATCACATTTCAGCACAAATAAAAATCACCACATTTCCCCTTTTTTGTCTAATAAAAATAAAAATAAAAAGTTATAACTAATATAAGAAAAACTATATATAGTAAGTACAATAACTATATACAATATATACAAGCAATAAATACATCAACAATTTCTAGTCCATTTGCATTTGAGAAATTCAGAGAAAATATTTCATTTCTTATCCTGTTTAAAACAAGTGGTTCATTTGTAGAAGTAGATTCATTAATCTTCCTTTTATTTTATTATATCCATATTCTCCCTTTTTTCTTTTCTGAGTAGATTCTAAAGTCTACCTTCTATCTTACCATTTCTATATCCCCTTTTAAAAAATCTAGCTTTTATCTTATTATTTCTATATCTTCCCTTTTTTTCTTTCAGAGTAGATTCAATAATCTACCTCTTATCTATATCCTCTTTTTTCTCTTTTTTTAAACAATAACACTGAATCTAATCTCCTTTGTTTAGTTTTCTTTAACCATTAACAATTAACAACTTGTAACCAACCACCATAAACAATGACAATATCCATAACTCAAATGACCAAAAACTACCCACCCCACCTCTTGGGAACATGGGCATCATGTTCTTAAAATTACTTCTGTTGTTTTGGGGTGAAGGCATCTTTAGGGTATCCTGAAAAGAAAATTTTTGGGTTAATTGTCAAGTTAGCTGTATCATTTGTTGTCTAGTCTCTGCATAATTCAAAAGTGCAGGGCTTATCTCAAGTCCTTGTTCGAGTAGTCTGTGAGGCTGGATCATCTCAGCTAGCCATCTTGAAATTGTGCTGAGCAGCTGGTAGTCCATAGCAGATCTTTGGGTGGTTATTAATCAGTTCAATGGGTTTATCACAGTCTATGTGGTATCATGAATTGTTGTGGGGTCCCATCATCCTTTTGTAGATTTCAAAGTTACTGTTAGGCATGGTCATGGTTCCCTGCAGAAATTTTTTATTATTTATTTATTTATTTATTTATTTATTTATTTATTTATTTATTACCTCCTCTGTGGTTTAGAGTGATCACAGTCTGATAAATGTCTGCCTCTCAGAACCATGAATATTCTTCCCTAGAAAAGAATATCTTCACAGCATCTTCTCCAAACTGACCTTTGCCAATGCTTCCTTGTAACATGACAGTCCTGGCAATTGTTCTCTGAAAAAGTAGCAGCAAATCTTTCATCCATGGTAACAGCATTGTTGCCACCATCAACATGATGAGAAGCAGCTGGCAACTCAGAGCAGCAATCACCACATCCATGGTTCCACTGCCACTGTTTGAAAATCAGTCATGGCCTCAGTTTCTCCTCAGCAAGCCTCCTAGGCTGGCCTCAAACTTGGGATCCTCCTGCCTTTGCCTCCTTCAGTAAATCCTACCAGCATGCACCACCACAACTGTCTGAGAATAGCTTGGGTCTGAGCTGGAGCCCGCAAGGCCACAGGCAAGTAACTTTTTTGCTAATTCGTATGACAAATGTTGGGTGCCAGATGTAGATGAATTTTTAAATGGTCGTATTAAATAAAAAACATGGAGCCAAATATAGGGGTGAAAGCCTTATAGATCAGGGAAATAGTGAGAGCCACCAACCAACCTTACCTCACCAGCTCTGCAGCTCCCAAAAGTGAGCTACTTCCTGTCTAACCATGCCTTTATTTTCTTGCTATTCTGCCCTCTCATTAGCTCTTAGCCCAGCTACCTCACTTCCTTGTCACTGCCTGTCTGTACAAACCTCCATGTCTCTATGGTTGGTACTGGGATTAAAGGTGTATGTCATCACACTTGGCTCTGTTCCCTAGTATGGCCAGTATATACAGAGTCCCTGCCTGCCAAGTGATCAAATTAAGGGCATGTGCTACCACTGCCAGAATTTTGTGCTAATGGCTTGCTATTTCCTCTGATCTCCCAGCAAACTTTATTTATTAACATACAAATAAAATATTACCACATTTCAGCACAAACAAAATATCACCACATAACACATGTTCAAAAGTCTTAAGGAGAAAATGTAAGAATTTATCTTCATCAAATCAACTGTAAATCTGGATGGAGTTTAGTAAATAAAAGAGTGTGATGCTATAGATAGAGTCATTAATATATTTTTAAATAAATAATTTTATTTTATAATTAATTTAATTTTACATATCAACCATGGATTCCCCTGTCCTCCCTCCTCCCACCCCCCAGTTTTGCCCCCCAAATCACCCCCATTCCCACCTCCTCCAAGGCAAGATCTCCCTTGGGGATTCAGCCCAGCCTGGTAGATTCCGTTGAGGCAGGTCCAGTCCTCTCCTCCCTGCACCAAGGCTGAGCAAAGTGTCTCAGCATAGGCATTAGGTTCCAAAAAGCCAGCTCATGCACCAAGGACAGGTCCTGGTCCCACTGCCTGGGGCCACTTAAACAGTTCAGGCTCATCAACTGTCTCACTTATCCAGAGGGCCTGGTCCAGTCCCATGGGGGCTCCTCAGCTATTGGTTCACAGTTCATGTATTTCTGCTGGTTTGGCTATTTGTCCCTGTGCTTTTTCCAATCATGGTCTCGGTATCTCTTGCTCATATCATCCCTCCTCTCTCTTGCCAGTTGGACTCCTGGAGCTCCACCTGGGGTTTGGCCATGGATCTCTGCATCTGCTTCCACCAGTCACTGGATGAGAGTTCTATCATGACAGTTAGGCTGTCCGGCCATCCAATCACCAGAGTAGGTCATCTCAGGCACTCTCTGGACCATTGCCAGTAGTCTATAGTGGAAGTATCTTTGTGGATTTCTGGGGCCCTCTCTACCACTCTGCTTCTTCTTCTTATTCCCATGGGGTCCGGGGGCAGTGGTAGCGCATGCCTTTAATCCCAGCACTTGGGAGGCAGAGCCAGGTGGATCTTTATGAGTTCCAGGCCAGCCTGATCTACAGAGCAAATTCCAGGACAGGCTCCAGAGCTACACAGAGAAACCCTATCTCAAAAAACCAAAATTAAAAAAATTAAAAAATAAAGTGTCATTTGAATCATTAATATATTGAATGAAAATTTGAGACAAATCATTAGACTAGGAATGATTATTTCTTCTATAGTAGTATGTTTGAAAAAAACACTAATCTCAGAAAAGATGCATGAAAAAGTAAAATATCAGTAAGGGGAAAAATTCAATGCAACATATGTGAAGGAATCTATGAATTTTAAGTTAAGCCATGCTTAATTTCAGAAAGAATTATTTGGCACAGGCATGATTTGAAATGGTTTGAACATGTTCTTGAAGACAAAGAGAAAAATTAACTCATTAATAGATTAAAAGAGAGGACAATCTAGGAAAAATGTGTGTCAAACTGGTATGTCCAGAAGCAGCCTCATCATCTCAATGGAAACAAACCTTCACATTGTACTAAAACATAAAACATTACTCAGGAAACCTTGTAATCAGGTCAGGAAACTTGGACAATGACAAAAAAACGATCTCAGGAAAGTCATGAATGAGAGAGGGGTATCTTCATCTACTTTCTGTTGCTGTGTTAAACACACTGACCAGAAGCAACAACAGTGAGTAAAGGGTCGACATGGCTTATGGGCTACAGTCTGTCAGAATGGAAACCATGATACTTATTACGTTGGGGATGAGGTTTTGCTTTGGTTTCTATAGAAGAGGAAATGCTATGAATACCATCAAAACTGATAATGATTTGATTTGAACAAGAGAGACCTCTTGATTAGAAGAGGTGATGGTTCACCAAACAGCATGGCCATTCAATTTAAACTAATTTATATGACTAACAAATGCTTTTCATGTAATCAGATATAACTTGCCAAAAGGGAACCTCCCCAAAGTTAGGATAAGGGAAGGGTTTTTGTTCTTGTCTTTCAGGAGAATGAAGGCTAAGGAATCTGAAGAACACTGGACAAATGAGACATTTGAAAAAAAAAAAAGAACAAATCATCCAGAAAAAAAAATGTCCCAAGAAAAAGAGTAAATTGGCCTATTGGTATATCATATATCTAACAGAATAAAATTTCATGAGTCTTCCTAAATGTTTGTGTCTTCTGTTCTCTAAGGACACATAATGCAAATGGTCTTTAGGTAGTCCCAGTTCAATTAAAAATTAAAGTTGTCTTTGGAATTGGAGAATGGCTCTTTCCTTCTTTAAACCCAAGCATGCTTGTTAAAAGGAAAATCCAACATCTCTGTATCATATCAGAAGAGCCATCTGATATGGGATAGAAGAAAACCAAAATTAAGGACTACTCTATTGCCACTAATCTCATAATTCTTTGGTTTTATTTTGACTTTTTAAAACTTTTCTTAAGGTATGAATTTTATATCAAACTTATAATATATATATATATTTAAACTTTTGTCATGATATTAATGGTCATATAGAGTACTAACTATTTCTAGAAAAAAGGCTTCATCTAGTTGCCTGTACATGTTTTCATGTTTGAGTCTCTATCATTTTTCTGTAGGTAATCATGAGCAAGCCTAACCGCAAATTTGAAATCTCCAAAAAGATGATGGTGCCTCATAACAGTGTTCCATCAGGATGATGATAGTACCGCTAAGCTGACAAGTACCACCCAGAGATTGGCTTTGGACTACAAACTGCTCAGGACAATTTCGAGAAGGCTAGCTGAGATGATCCAGCCTCACAGACTACTTGACTAAGGACTTGAGACAGGCCCTTCATTTTCACATTATGCAGAGACTGGACAACAAATGAAAAATCTACCTCTCCCAGGACTTGATAATTAACCCAAAATTTTTCTTTTCAGGATCCCCTAAAGATGCCTTCACCCCCAGACAGCAGGAAGTAATTTTAAGAACACAAACACTAACATTCCTAAGAGGGTAGGGAGGGTGGCTTTTGGTCATTCAATTGATTATGGATAATTGTCATTGTTTAGGATGTTTGGTTATGAATTATTAATTGTTAGTGGTCACAGAAAAAATTAAACAAAGGAAATTAGTTTCAGGGTTCTTGTTTGAAAATAAGAAGCTATAGATAAGAGGTTGATTATTGAATCTACTCTTAAAAAAAGAAACAGAAATTACAGAATAAAGCTTAGATTATTGAATCTATTCTGGAAAGAAAAAAGAGAGAATATGGATATGATAAGATAAAAAAGTAGACTTTTGAATTTACTTTTAAACAGCAACTACTAGTTTTAAATATTTTACATTGGATTGGATTCTTGTATATTATATACAATTTTCGTATGTTGATGCAAATTTGAGATTGATTTTGTTAGAAAATACTGTATATATATATATATATATATTTCTAATCTTGCTCAAGGCATTGTACCTATACAGTTCATTTAACAATGTAATTCAATTTTCTAGTCCTTGAAAGTTATTACCAACTATTTAGGATAATAAAGAAATGCAGATTAGTAGTTAGTCATTACAGTTGAACTTGTAGTCATATTAGGTATGTTTTCAAGGTCAAGCAGAAATATATTTTAGATATACAGGTCATCTTCAGATACTTCAGAAATCTGCAAAATATGTTATTTAAGATGTTTTAATGACATAGATTTTTTTTTCTTTTTTTATGACTATGAGACATGTCTACTCATGGCAGCACCATTCTACTTCAAAGAAGAAGATGGGCATTGAAGAAACTCCTTATGGAGTTTACTTTCTTTGTGGCAAAAGTTAGTAACTGGGCAAGAAAGGGCCCTCACCTCAACTGATGACAATATGCTGTCCGAAATGGACAAGCAGGACACAAAAGAAAGGATTGCCTATCCTTGCCAAGACAAGGTAGGAAGGCTCTTTAGAAAATCCTGCTTCACATATGAGTCTGTCAGAAATGCTAGGCCTGTAGGCCTAACATGGATGCCGCAACACTTCAGAGAAATCTCGTGTGACTGTCCAGGCAGCTAGCTGTTTCTGTCATAACTCACATTTTTTGGAAGTCGCTTGTTTGCACTTCCTGTTTTACTAGGTAATAATATTTCTTTCTTGAATCTCTGAGGGAGTTGACGATTAGATAATTATAGTTATAATTTTCCTTGTTAACAAATTCAGAACAGAAACTCACTGAAGTGGTGCAAAGTGTATAAGTTTGAATGACATTAAGAGTTTTTGGTTGGTAATACAAGTTAGGATAGAAAGTAAATTGGATACAATCCTTTGGACTCACCAAAATAGGATAGATAATGGAATATTTTCACGGAATTTGTCAAATGCAAATGGACTAGACATTGTTGATGTATTTATTGCCTGCATATATTGTATGTAGTTATTGTACTTATTGTATATAGTTTTTCTTATATTAGTTATAACTTTTTTATTTTAGACAAAAAAGAGGAAATGTGGTGATATTTTATTTGTGCACCCCAATAAAGCTTATCTGGGGATCAGAAAAAAAAATCCAGCCACTATTTTAAATATTGAGGTTAGGCAGTGGTAGCACATGCCCTTAATCCTAGCATTCAGGAGTCAGAAATCCATCCAGTTCAAGGCCACACTGAGAACAGAGCCAGGCATGGTGACACACACCTTTAATCCCAGCACTAGTTAACCATAGATGTCTGGAGGTCTGTACAGACAGACAGGACATAGAACTGGGAAGAAAGAGGAAGTGATGAAGCTGGGCAGAGAAAGTAAGTAAGATGGCAGATCACAGAAAGGCATATAAGGTGTGAGTATACAGGAAGTAGCTCTCTCTTGACTGAGGATTTCCTGGTCATAAGAACATGGCAGGCTTCTTTCTGTTTCTCAGAACTTTCAGCTTTCACTCCAATTCCTGGCTCTTTTTTTTTTTTTTTAAATAAGACTGTTTAGCAGCTTGTGTTACACCTACATGAGGGTGGGAGCTCACCTATCTCAACTGAAGGCCTTCCAGGCAGTCAAGAGCCACATGGCTACTAGAGATATAGTGATATTAAGTACTAGAAGCCACTGTTGGTTCAGAAAACTAATGAAGATGGCAGGAATTACATAGCATTGTGCTTTGTGCCTTTAGTAGAGCAATGCCAGAGAAATTCTATTGACAGTTAAAAATTGTTTCGTATTTGTGTATCACTCTACACATACATATACACATGCACACACAAACATAAATACATACATACCAGACACTCAAACACTGTGCACATACACACACCACATAAATGCAAACACATGCACACATATACTACATATACCAAATACATACATACATAATATATATATATGCATAAACATGTACATACATATCCGCAAATATCATATACTCATCACATACACACCATACATACCCATACACCCATACTTACACACACATAAACACATGCACACATCATACATATATAAATGTACACATACACACATACCACATACACATAAACCACATCAACATACACACACACATTTTGTTAAAAACAAATCTCTGCATAAGTGCAATTAGCACATTCTTTATTCCAGGTGATTAATGTTTTTCTTTCTCTCTTTGTTTTATAAAAAGAGTCCCAAAGCATAGGCTCCCAGTCCTGCCAAATATTTTTCTCCTGCAAAATGACTTGAAATAAAAAATGAAAGGAACAAAGTTGATCATATTTCCACTTTTGTTAGGTATACTGTATCAAAATTGAATTAAAATATTTAAGACCAATCTTGCTGCACACAGTTTTGTATTTTGTTTTAAAATGTTAACATGAAGATTGCTTTCCCAAATCTGTTCAATGGAAAAATGAGCAAGCAATGAGCTAGTTGGGCTTGGGAGTTTTATTAATGTCAGAAGGCTTAGGGCCATTATAAACATTCTCACACTAATGTTGTATGCAATTATTGTTTTTCCATGCTAAAAATTGCTTATAAGTCTGTTTAGTATTACAGTGAATTTGTGATTATAAACAGATGCTCATTTTCTTTAGTTCTGCACTTTGGCCGTTTAAAGATTTCAAAATTAAATCAATATACCTGTTTCTATTGAAGATATTGAAAGCTATTTTGTTATCTTTATTTCTGTGTGTTTCTGATTTACTATTTATTCATTCATTTGAAACTTAATATTATAGTCTTTGACTCTCATTCCTCCATCTATCAAAACCATAGAATAAAAAATCAAGAGTCTAATGAGAAAAATAAATAGTGAGATAGATAATGTACCGGAAAGATCAGGGATAGATAACAGGTGGCAAAATTATACCCTAAGTTGGTCTGCTTATGCAACGACAACAAATTACCAGAGATAAATAACTTACACAAGAGAAAATATTTGTTTTGGCTTCTGGTACTCCTGGAAATTCCAGTCTAAAACTGGTCAGTTCCTACTCTGGAACTCTGGCAAGGACAGCATATCATGCCAGAAGTCTGTGATGGAGTAAACTGATAACTTCATGAACTGCAAAGCAAAACAGAGACTGGGAATAAGATTCATACCATACCTTTCAAGGACACCTCTGGGGCCTGAACTCAGGCCCTGGGATTTGTGTTGGTTCTTTCATCAGCTGAGCCATCTCACTTACCCATGGCATTTTGATTAGCAATGGAATCATCTCTTTCAATTCTTTTGATAAGTTCTAAGTTTTCTTAATTATGATTCCAAATATGGGAGGTTCATTACCATTATTCCCTTGTTTGGAATTAGAAAATTACCATTAAGATTTATCCATGCTTTTAAAATCTGAGATTTTTTGGTTTTGGTTTTGTTTATTAAACTTTTCATCTTTGTCTCACTATACAAAACTTTCTTAATCTTGTGTATTATATGTGCATATTTTATACAGTTGTGTCCTGGATGTAGTAGAGAAGGCTGTACTTCAGGTCTTTCTTAAAATATTAGTCATTCCAAGATTTGTTTGTGTTAATACTCCCTTCATTATTTAGAATGTGGAAATTGGAAGTATTTGGTGGAAAGTGTGAGACTGTTTCTTTTTTATTGCCAAATATCCATTGAATGAAATAAATTTAGTGCAGTGCTGAAAATCTAGGAACATTGCCATCGAATGAGTAAAAGAAGCAGCAAAAAAAGAGCTTTATGGCAACTAAACACTGGTAGAGTTGAATAACTGGCAAAGCATCCTGAACTGCAGATTGTCTGGTCCTCTGTGTGGGTGAAAAATCTGTAAAACAAAATATGAGCTGTCTGCAGAGTCCTTGCAAGAAGCAGGAGCCCAGTGGTGGGTTAGCTATGCCATGACATACAGCAAGGGGCTACAGAAGAATTTTTTATACCTAACATTTCAGGATGGCAAATTGGACTGACATCAAACTCATATTATAATACAGATTTCTAGAATTAAAAAAATAAGGTAAAATTTCTTTAAATCAGCAGAATAGGATAGAAATTAAAACAAACTACTCTTTTCTTCTTAAAAGTCTAAGAAGGTTAACTACCTACTAGTGAATTTCTCTTGGAATAAAAATAAATTACTTTTAAACATATGTAATAATAAAAAAAGACACAAAACAAAGAAACAAACCAAGAAAACTATGTAATAGGCTTGGGTGTAGTTTATACTTGAAACACTTCCCTACCATGCTCAATGTGTTCCTTCTATCCCAGGCTGGGCAAAACTAGAAAACAGCAAAACCAAAAATCTGTGGTTATTAAATATATACATATATAGGGAAAATTAATGGAAGGTATAATTTTGCTTCCTAGTGCCAGTGTGATCCATCCCCAAACAAACAAACAAATCAATACATTCTGAAAAAGATTTAAGAAGCAGATCTTAAGAATTTTAAAAAGCCAAGAAATAAAAGACAATAAGTATTGTTTAAATCTGGCTTTGTCTTGGAATGTCTTGTTCACTCCGTCTATGATGATTGAAAGTTTTGCTGGGTATATTAGTCTAGGCTGGCATCCATGGACTCTTAGTGTCTGCGTTACATCTGTCCATGTTCTTCTGGCTTTCAAAGTCTCCATTGAGAAATCGGGTGTTATTCTGATGAGTTTGCCTTTATAGGTCACTTGGCCTTTTTCCTTTGCTGCTCTTAATATTCTTTCTTTGTTCTGTATGTTTAATTGTTTAAATATTATGTGGCGAGGGGACTTTTTTGGGGGGTCTAGTCTGTTTGGTGTTCTATAGGCTTCTTGTATCTTCATTGGCATTTCCTTCTTTAAGTTGGGAAAGTTTTCTTCTATGATCTTGTTGAATATATTTTCCGCGCCTTTAAGTTGGTATTCTTCTCCTTCTTCTATCCCTATTATTCGCAGGTATACCACTCTTGGGCATATACCCAAGGAATGCTCAATCATACCACAAGGGCACTTGCTCAGCTATGTTCATATCAGCATTATTTGTAATAGCCAGAACCTGGAAACAACCTAGATGCCCTTCAACCGAAGAATGGATAAACAAACTGTGGTACATATATACAATGGAATACTACTCAGCAGAGAAAAACAATGACATCATGAGGTTTGCAGGCAAATGGAGGGATCTAGAAAAAATCCTCCTGAGTGAGGTAACCCAGACTCAGAAAGACAAACATGGTATGTACCCACTCATAGGAGAATACTAGCTGTGGAACAAGGATGACTGGACAGCTACTCGCAACACCAGGGAGGCTACCTGGATAACAGGACCCCAAGAAAGACACGGGGATCGCCCAATGACAGAGAAATGGATGAGATCTACATGAACAATCTGGACATAATGAGGGGCGAGGGGCGAGAGAAAGAGAACTTGGGGAAGCAGGAGATCCCAACTGGATCAAGAACAGAGAGGGAACATAAGGAATGTTCATGGTAAATGAAGACCACATGAGAATAGGAAGAAGCAAAGTGCTGGAGAGGCCCACAGAAATCCACAAAGATGCCCCCACAATAAACTGCTGGCAATAGTCGAGTAATAGCCCGATTTGACCTACCCTGGTGTTAAGATGGCCAAACACCCTAATTGTCGTGCTAGAAACCCCATCCAGTAACAGAGGGAACTAGATGCAGATATCCACGGTCAGGCCCTGGGTGGAGCTCCGGGAGTCCAATAGGCAAGAAGGAGGAGGGTTTATGTGATCAAGAGTTGTTGGGACCAGGGATGGATGGAATACAGGGACAAATGGCCAAACGAATAGAAACACATGAACTGTGAACCAATGGCTGAGGGGCCCCCAACTGGATCAGGCCCTTTGAATGGGTGAGACAGTTGATTGGCTTGATCTGTTTAGGAGGCATACAGGCATTTGAACCGGACCCTGTGCTCAGTACATGAATTGACTGTTTGAAACCTGGGTCTTAGTAGAGACCCTAGGCTCAGCCTGGGAGGAGGGGACTAGACCTGCCTGGGCTGAGTCCACCAGGTCGATCTCAATC
The DNA here is from genome assembly GCA_902168425.1 of Peromyscus attwateri. Classification (NCBI taxonomy): domain Eukaryota; kingdom Metazoa; phylum Chordata; class Mammalia; order Rodentia; family Cricetidae; genus Peromyscus; species Peromyscus attwateri. The sequence continues at coordinate 31,402 of CABHPP010119568.1, forward strand.
CCCGGGGGAGTCTTTGCCCTGGAGGAGATGGAAATGGGGGGTGGGCCGGGGGGAGGGGGGCGGGACGGGAGGAGGGAGAAAGGGGGAATTTATGGCTGATATGTAAAGTTGAATTATATTGTAAAATAAAATAAAATAAATTCAAAAAAAAAAAGACAATAAGCACTCCCTAATACAGAGCTTCTACAGGCCTAATAGACAGACTACAGCTATTGCCAGTGCAGATGTCAATACCTTCACATAATAAGATGTGTCTTCCAGAAACCTGAGAAGATAAAATGCAAAGGGCTTAAATGGCTATGGCAACAGTAATTCCCCACATTTGATAGTCCTGGGCACTGACCTCAGCATTATTATCAAAATTTATTGAAAGTACATTGTGTGTCAAGCTCTATACAAAGAATTTATATGGTAAGTGCCATGTAATTTTGTCGTACTTACCCACTTTTCACAATTTTTAAAAGTGGGCTTATTAATATTTCTGAAGTTAAATCCTCAGACCCAAATTAAAAAAACTAGTAGCTGAGAAGACCAGATGTGAAACTAAGTAATTAAAATACGAGTAATTATTATGAACTAAGAGCACTAAACAAATACTTGCCAAAAGTATGTAATTGTAGAAAATACAGTATTATCCTGGTTATGTTAAATATATGTCAATATATATGCATATATATGGAGATATTTTCATGAGAGTGCATTTGTATATATTATAAACTCAGACAACTAATTATCACTATAGTGTTACTCAAGGCTACGAATGCTTCAAGAAATAGTTGTCAAAAGCCTGAAAAATTGATATTCAATAGTTTAACATATTTTAAGTAGATTATTTTACAACTTTAGCTGACTGATACAAGAATCTTTACTCTTAAATGGAGACCAAATACTGTAAAAAACAAAAGCAAACAAACAAACAAAAAACCAAAAAAAACCAAAAACCAAAAACCAAAAACAATTGGTGCCAGTTGTTTGTTTTTATTTTTATTTTTATTTTTTTTGGTGTGGGGGTGGGGGTCTGCCAGCTAGCTCCCAAATAAATCACACAGAGGTATTCTTTTTTTCTGTTCTTTTCTTTCTTTCTTTCTTTCTTTTTTTTTTTTTTTTGCTTTTTGAGACAGGGTTTCT
>CABHPP010119568.1:32629-49602 GCA_902168425.1 Peromyscus attwateri
AGAGATTCACCTATCTCTGCCTCCCAAGTGCTGGGATTAAAGGTGTGTGCCATCACCGCCTGGCTCAGAAGCTTATTCTTAATTATGAATGCCCCACTGTAGCTTGGTTCCTTTCTTGCCAGCTTTTCTTATCTTTAAATTATTCCTTCTACCTTTTGCCTCTGGGTTTTTACCATTTTCTATTTCTGTATATCTTTCTTTTTTACTCTGTTGCTGGTTGTGTGGCTGGGTGGCTGCCCCCTTGCATCCTCCTCCTTCCCTGTCTCCTTGATCTTTTTTTCTCCCAGATTTCTCCTTCTGTGCATTCTTTCTGCCTGCCACTCCTGCCTATAGTAGACCATCAGGTTCTTTATACAGGCAAAGTCACACAGCTTCACAGAGTTAAAAAAATGCAACATAAACAAAAGTAACACACCTTAAAATAATATTCTAGAACTGATGCCCTGTTCATATATTAGGGTATTCATCTAGAAGTCTTTGATTTTGGGCCAGTGGAATGGCTCAGAAGGCAAAGCAGCTCGTACTGAGACTGATGACATGAATTTGGTCTCTATGGACCATGAAGACAGAATGGACTACCCCAAGTTGTCCTCTGACTTCTACATGTATGGTGTGGCAAGCATGTTTACTTACAAATATATTCACATGCATATATAAAGGCAAAATAAATAAAGTATAATTTTTTTTCTAGAACATAATATTGGATTTTGCCTATGACAAAATGGTAAGGAGAACCAAGTCTTCTAATGGCTAATAGTCCATTCTTGAATTCTATATGATTGTAATTTTCTGTTTATATGTAGTGATCTTTGTGCAAAAATTAGCAACTGAGATTTTTAAAACCAAAGGGTATTTAAGTACCTCAAACACTCTCTTGTGGGTTCAGCATTCTCTCTTCTCCCCAGTTTCTAAGTCACTGGTCAATATAATTTGGGCTTACGAGGTCTTACAGATTTAGTGCACTACAAATGCAGTGCAATGAAGTAGCAACATTGGGTTTATCAGGGCGGAGTGCCTGGCAGCTAACTGTTCCTATAAGGGTATGATACAGCTGTCAAGGAAGTTAACGACCCAGACAATAGACTGTAGATTAACAATAGAGTGCCAATGCTAGAATAGAGTTTCTAAACTGCAGAGTAGATCCTCCAATTTCTTACTGTGTGTCTCTGGGTTGTTTTAAATAGCCTTTCAGTGGGAGGGAAGGGGTTACCTGAGACCTCAAAAGTGTTTTTAATAATAAGGCAATAAAATGATGAGGCACTAGGAGTTGAAAAAGAGAGGAGTATTATACATATTGTAATTGTAGCCATTTAAGGCATTTAACATCTGAAGTTGCTTTTGCCCTAGTGAGTGGAATTTTACTTTTCAACTCTGCAGGTTCAGAAATTTAATTGAGTACAGATTGATTTGATTTCCTCCGATGCACTGTTAACCCATTAATACAAAGCAAAAATATAAAAGAGAAATAAGTGAATGAGAGTGCAGTTAACATGTGACACCTGTGACATTTGGAATCCATCACATGAATAGTCAATATGTTCTGGTCCCATAATGAAAAACACAAGTAATATAAATAGAGCTCTGGATGAATGTAAAGTATTGTAAGTTGAGGGCATGCTCATGAGTGTCTGTCTGTTTTTTTTTTTCATGGTTAATTAATACCTACCAAACCAGCCTTCCTAATTAATGGAATGGGAGTTGAGAAGCCAGTGTTCCTAAGATAAAAATATCTTGATCTAAGACAAGAAAACAATAAGATGTAGCTAGGATTTGGACCTGCACTTCACATGGAAGAGACTAAGCTTTTTATCATTCTCAAGTAACAGATAGACAGAGATCACTTAGTTATGTTGGGCCTGCTCAGTGGAATTCAGTTTTGAAATTCTTATCACCACACATCTAATGTCTGATGTGGCAGACATTGCTCTCTACTGCTGGAATTCCATTCCATCTTATTGATGAAGCACTGCTTCCACTGGGGTACTGTGCTGTGTGAAAGTATTTTATTTCCAACTTGACCAGTGAGAATTAAATCAGTATTTTAAAATTTTTTAGTGTTCTTATACTTCTGCCTGAAATGCAGAAGCAATACTGGTGGTAAAAGAGCTATTTTAATTAAATGAAAACCAAAACCTAATGTAGAGAGACAGATGGAGGAACAGTAACCCAGGATATTATGACTGGGTTAGAAATATTCTAAGGTCATTTCTTTCCTGTGTGTGTAACACACACACACACACACACACACACACACACACACACTATCTATCTATCTATCATCTATCTATCTATCTATCTATCTATCTATCATCTATCTATCTATCTATCTACACACACACACACACACACACACACACACACACACACACACACACACACAATTTTTTTTTCTTGAGGCCCAAGATATTTATCGCCTTGCTTTAGGAAAATGAGGATCTTATCTGTTTTTAATGCCATTGCATTCTGAGATTCTAGCCCAAGATTGAATGATAGGATTAATAACTGCTCAAAAGCATACTAAACAGGTGAAGAATGCTTAAATACGAACAAAGACTGACAAAAGAATACTCTCATTAACGCAATGATCACTGGAAAGATTCATTGTCAGAGAATGAATATGACTTCTTAGAATCTATGAATCTGTCACCAATATCAGGGTCTTTACCACTTCCCCACTGTCAATGAGGAAGTAATACTGAAGTATTCAAGTAGTAAGAGGAATGAGAGACGGTCTGTCTGCTGTTAGTGGAAATATCTTTTAGTGACAGACTATAGACAATGTTACTCATTGTAGCATTCTAGGTAAGGTCACAAATTTAAAAGCAGCTACATTTATTAATCATAGAAAGAATACATACTACTTATTACTTTAATACATTTCACACTGGTATTAGGTAAGAAGAAATTCACTTTATTCTGAACTCAATATGCTTCTAGAATTTTTCTTTTGTCCTTTCACTTCATCTTCATGAATTGGATTATACACTCTTCATTGATTAAATCTATTGATTAGGGATTTTAGGCTTCATATTTTAAGCTCATATGGCTGGTTTTTAAAGAAGTCTTAATGATCTAAAACAGCAAATCTGCACCATTACAGTTATGGGACTTGGGAATGGAGAAGCATGTATCCCAGACATGAGCACAGGAGAACTCAAAGAGCTGCTGTGAGATGCCTTCAAAAAACCTTTGTGTGTCTCTGTTTGTATATGTGTGTGAGTGTGGATAAATATGTACCTTGGCATGTGTGAGGTTATAAAACAACCATGAATATGGTTCTTCATCTTCCATCTGGTTTTATGTGGTATCTCTTATTTGTCATTGCAGGTGCCAGACTAGTTGGTTTGTAAACTTCCAGGTTTCTCTGTCTCCACCTCTCTTCTAGCTGTAGGAGAGCTGGAATTAAGGAGGTACTCTATCATGTTCAGATTTATGTCAGTGGTGGGGACCCAAACTTAGATACTCATGCTTGGGAGATAAGCATTTTATGCCCTTAAACAAGTACCCAGCCTATGAAAGGTCTTTCAATTAAGTTTCTGTTTGAATTAGGTACTCTAAGTCTTATGCAAACATGATTGCAGCAGTTCTATCCAGGTGATAATATTAACATGTGGCAAGCCTTAATGGAAACACTTTTGCAATGAAAGGATTCATATATTTCACTTCATCAAACTTAATCTTTGACAATCTAGAGACTTATTATATATGGTTGTAATTGTTTCTAACAAAAACTGAAGAATGGTTTCATTATCTTTAGGGTTTAGAATGATTTAATTTGACTGCTGGTACTGTATTTGTTAGTTTTCTGGTTCGCCTTGTAGTCTATTCCTCTTTATTTTGTTGCTCAATTTGCACTTAAACTGAAAACTTCTCCCAAGCTTCAATGAAGTAGACACTTATCGCTCCGTTTATGACTACACACACACACACACACACACACACACACACACACACATACACACACACATATACATATACATATACATATACATATACATATACATGTACATATACATATAGTCTGGATGCAGGTCTCAAGCATATCTTGACCTTAGTGTAAAAACAAGCAAAAAACACACAGACATTTCACCAAGGAATTTCAATAACAGGCTTCTATGGCAACTGACCTAAAAGTCATGACTTGATTTCCAGACCTGGGATCTTCTCACATTTTGAGGACCCATTTAAAATGATATTATAGTTCTAGTTTTCTTTGATCTTTTCTTTGACTAATATTTGTATATATACATAGATGTCTGCATGAACTTATTCACAGGACTCTGAATCTTACCTTTCTTTCTATTTTTAATCCCTAAACAGGAGCCCAGGGCCATATTAGCTTTTGACACAAGACCCACACACAACCACTTACTTCCTGACTTCTTTCTCCAGTTCCATATGCTCTGAAACCTTTCATTACTCTTTTCTACCTGTCAAGCTATTTCTTTCCTTGTATTGAGCTATGCAAGATATTAAGCACCAAACCACAAACACAGAAAAATAATAAAGGTTAGGAAATAAAAACATAGCACAGTTCAAGACAAACATCAGTGTCTTGAAGTACTGCCATAATAGGAGCATCTGCTTCTGTTTATTTCATATTCCCTGTTTTCAGATCACAGGAAGCCAACACATAAAGAAAATTGAAAACTTCATTAAAAAACACAACATCTGAGGGGAAAGACAAAAGAATCAGGAACAGGCTGCTGAAGCCATGTCACTGACCCCTTTTAAACTTACATGGGTAGTTCTATATCTAAGGAGTATCTTGAGGAAATCAAAGAGTGGTTCACCTTGCATAGAAACTTTGTAAAACTTGGTGCAAAATCATTTTAAAAGGAGATATAAACCAACAGGGAACCTTAGGAGAATATCTTGGACATAATTGAAACTAGAACAACAGGGGAAGATAGCACTTTAAAAGTAGTTTTTTTTTTAATACAAATAAATTTGATCAAAATAAAACATGGAGCAAACTGTCAAAAGGAATAAAAAGTTTTGGTATAAACAAAGAGCAAGCTATAGACATTTTAACTTGGGAACAATGTAGGAACAGATGAGTTTGCATAAAAAGCACTTTGCTAAGTCACCACTGCAGTAAATGAACAGAGAAGTCACAAAAAAGAGGAAATGTGTTTACAACAAAAGGTTAGACAGTTTGAGTATAAAGTCTTTATTTGTCCTATTAAATTACATAAACCCTTCTTCTAAGATTTGTTTGTTTGTTTTCTATTTTTTTATGACATTTATTGCTGGCTCCATGGAAATCTAAGTTCCCTTGGAGATTAAACTTAATTGATATATTTGTAAAATACTTTTTTATGAATAATAACATGTATCCTCTTATGATTTCCATGCCCCCAAATCCCTAACATTAAGGAAATTAGCCAACTTTTTTGATTCCATGATATGCTACATTTGCAATTTATACTTATGCCAACTCATTCTGAGAAGTATGCTAGTGTACTCAACTAACATCTAGCAGAAATATTTTTGGTATTTTAATTGAAGAGATTTAAGGGACAAACACTTGGGTCAAGTGATGGCAAGAAAATTGTTCTGGGAATTTCAGGAAATGAAATCTCAATCTTTGGCTTCTGTCCCAACTTTTGAAAGATACTGCTTTTCTGTTGGATAAAAACAAAAGAAAATTGATATAGATAGGAATAAAGTTAGAAAACATCCCTGAGCTGGGAAAAGCCTCAGGCATGGTCTCAGCATTATCACTCTGCCATTGGGAAACACACTGCCCTTTCGCCTCTAAGGATCTGAAGCTGCAAAGTGAATGGGGCCACATCTGAACACCCTGAGGATGGAAAATGTCCTTTGTTTTCCGTTCCTGCAGAGCTCTCAACTTGGTGTTTAACTGTTATGGGTATCAGTTTAAGAAGATTTATTTTTGTTATTTTCAATTATATGTATGTTGGACACGTGAAGGAGATATGTGCAGGTCAATGCAGGTACCCATGGAGGCCAGAGGCATGAGAACCTCTGGTGCTGTAGAAACCGGTAGTAGTCAGGCAGAGGATGCTGGTGCTAGGAAATGAACTGGCTCCCTCTGCACGAGTAATGTGTGGTCTTAATCACTGAGCTATCTTTCCACACCTTAGATAACTTTCTTAATAGTCTTTTTCTTGACAATTTTTTCCTTTATTTTAATCCAGTTAAACTCCCTTTCCCTCATTCTAATAATGCCCCAAGAAAAACATGTTTAACTCTTGTAAATCCATTTCTTTACTATCTTTTGCCTATAGAACAAATCAGTTAAAAACTATTCAATTCCCAAGTATTAAGATTCACAAAATATTTACTTACAGTTCACTAACTGTTCTCCATTACTGTTGTAATTTAACATTTTTAACTGTTAAGCACTTTCCATGATGGCTTAGTTCCTTTACTACCTGCTTCTTGACCATATGATGCCATTATTAAACTCTTGATAAGGTACATGCAATCCTGTCACAGTGGCTTTCTTCTGTCTGTCAGAATCTCTGTCTGTCAACACTATGCAGTTGTAACTTTCATAAATATTAGCTGCCCAACACAATGAGTTCATAATGCCATTGCTTATGATTCCATTCAAAAGTTTACCCAGTGGCATATTATTTTTTTTGTTATTTAGACTCTTACTGAATGAAAACTGGCTTTTAAAGATCTTTGGGAATTAACCTATAAGCTAACATTAATGACTAGACAGAGATGTTTTTCTTTCAGCCTTAGACCTTTCCTTTTTTAACCATGTGAAAATATTTCTTTCTGAAAATGAAAAATATATCTGTATGTACATTTGAAATAAAACAAAAATTTAATGGGGTTCTTAGAAACTTAATATAATCACCACAAATGCAAGTTTGTCTTTCTGTACTACATTACTACTTTAACTGTGTCACTCTGGGTGTAATACAAGTTTATATAAAATTACAATGTTCATTGAGAAATATTTATATATGTTAATTTTGAGGGATGTTAAAATTTATTTATAGCTCTATTGTAGATGTAGTTGTCAGGGTTCTCTAGAGTAACAGAAATTATAAAATGAATATCTCTTTATATAGAAAAAGAGGACTTATTGGAATGACTTACAGGTGTGGTCTAGCTAATCTAGCAATGGCTGTCCACAAAGAAAGTCCAAGAAATCCAGTAGCTGGATGTCTCAGCTGGTGTTTAGTGGTGTTTAGTATATTCCAGTATTCTCAGTATTCTGAAGAAGTAGGCTCTAATGTCAGTGAAAGAATGGACTTTCTAATGAGGGAGAGCAATTAGGCAGAGAGAGAGAGAGAGAGAGAGAGAGAGAGAGAGGGGGGGGGGGGGTCCAGACCGGAATTGGGTCTCTCCACATCAAGTGATTCAATTAAGAAAAAAAATCGAGAGAGAGATAGGAGGGATTCTGCAGGCGGGGGACATCGAGATCATGATGGGAAGACGTGCAGAGATGACCGGCCACAGTGGTGGAAGCCTATGAACGGTAGACTAGTAGCTGTGGAGCCCCCATGGGACTGGACTAGGCCCTCTGGATACAGAAGAAGGTTGTTTGGCTCGAACTGTTTTGGGGGGCACGCAGGCAGGGGGATCGGGATCCATCCCTGGTACATGAGCAGTCTTCTGGGAATCCGGTGCCTGTGGTGTGATGCCTTGTGCAGTCTTGGTGCAGTGGGGAGGGGCTTGGACCTGCCTAGGCTAAGTGTGCCAGCCTCTGCTGACTCCCCATGGGAGACCTTGATTTGGGGCACGTGGGGATGTTGGATGGCTAGGGAGGGAGGGCTCTGGGGTGGGAGGAGGGAGGAGGTGGGATCTGTGGGTGGTATGTAGAGTGAGTAGAAAATTTCTTAATAAAGAAAAATTAAAAAAAAAAAAACTAGACTAACATACTCGTGATGGTGGGACCGTGGGTGACCTTGGGCGAGATTCCCATCATCACAAACAATAAACCACAGCCCTACATGACATGCTTAAATAAAACACTGTGAGATAGCCCCCTTTATTTCCTTATTTAACACATAAAACAGTTTTGAATGAAGTGATTGGGTAGATCACAAGCTTTTAATGTTCTCAAACTCCCCTGGATTTGAGTTTAAAAATGTTAGCTGAAAATAAATCTATTTTTCATTGTTGGTTTGAAATAACTGTTTCTGACATTCTGAAAATAATTGTCTCTGTGGGTAAAGACACTTGGTGCCAAGCCCGATGACCTGAGTTCAATCCTTGGAATCCATATGGTGTAAGGAAAGACCCTACTCACACAAGTTGCCCTCTGACCTCCACACCTGTGCTGTGGTGTGCTCACACACCTGCGCACAGAGAAAAGAAATAAATGTGATAAAGAACAGAGTTGGCTAAATTTAATGCTGAGGGAGGGGATTACTGATTCCTTTTATTATTATTATTATTATTATTATTATTATTACTATTATATTTATTATTATTATTACTATTATTATTGGTCTTTTGGAGACAGGGTTTCTCTGTGTAGTTTTGGTGCCTGTCCTGGATCTTGCTCTGTAGATCAGGCTGGCCTCAAACTCACAGAGATCCACCTGACTTTGCCTCCCTAGTGCTGGGATTAAAGGCGTGCGCCACCACGGCTTGGCTCCTTTTTATTTTTAAGGACTTTTCTAAATGCATCCACGAATCAGGTATTGGGTCACACTGTCAGTATCCATTAAAGTATGTTCAGTAGATATTCTTGTCAACTGCCTTCTTTTACAAATTCATTATTGTTATTTTTTTTTAAAGACAGGGGTCTCTCTACGTAGCCCTGGCTTTCCTGAAACTCAGTCTGTAGTCCAGACTGGCCAGGCTGGGCCCTGAACTCTGGATCATCCTGCCTGCACCTCAAGAGTGCTATAATTACAGGCACATGCCACTGTACTCAGTTTTGTAACATGTGTTTGGTGTCTTTATGTTCTTTCACTTTTTATAATACCTTTTTATGTTTAAAGGAGAATTGAGTTTTTTATTGTTTATTTTCAGTAAATATACATTTTGCTTGTTTGAGACAGGTCTTCCTATACAGCATTAAAGAATTTAATCTCCAAAGCGTGGTCTGCTTTGAAGATGAAAATAGTAGCCAACCAACCTATAAGTAATTCAGCTTAACCCTGATCATCAGTCCCTTTTATTTGTTATGAAAAGCATTATAAAACAGAACCAGAACATAATAAAGCCAATGTTTTAAATCAAAAAAAAAAAAAAAAAAAGAAAAAGAAAAAAATTTCCGCGGGACGGTGGTGGCTCACGCCTTTAATCCCAGCACTCGGGAGGCAGAGCCAGGCGGATCTCTGTGAGTTCGAGGCCAGCCTGGTCTCCCAAGCGAGTTCCAGGAAAGGCACAAAGCTACACAGAGAAACCCTGTCTCGAAAAACCAAAAAAAAAAAAAATTTCCTTACAGGTGTACCCAGTCATTTGGACTTTAGTTAATTTCAGATGTAGTCAAGTAGTCAAACAATAATAGACACCACAGTAGATTTTTATTAGTTTGCTTTCTTATAGTAGTCTCAGAAATATTCATTTTCTATAAATTTGCTAACTCAGAAAACATATTTATTAAATATATGCCTAAAATATGTGCAAATAAACTCACAATGATACTCAGTGCAAAGTCCTTGAGATTTAGTGAATAACAATTATGGTATATTATTTGTTTATCTCTGTGAGAGTTTGTAGGTGATTTCAGATAGTTCCTGAAACACACAAATTCTCTAGAGCTTTGTGCTACTATCTGCACTCTGATGATGTGTTATATTTCCAACTCTATTGTAAATGGAAACACATATTTCCACAATTTTTAACTCTGGAGAATTTGGGGCTCAGAAGAAAGCTTACTAGGTACAGGTACCTGCTGCCAAATCTGCCAACCATGGTTTGGTCCCTGGGATCCACATTGTGGAAAGATATAATCCACACCCATAAATTGTCCTCTGATCTCTATGAGCACGTGTTGTGTAGAAATTCCCTTCATGATGCAACTTACTTGGGCAGTATGATAGAGCTGACTGTGTTGGTGGAGGTGTTGCTAGTGTGGGAGAGCTGTTCCCATTACTTATCCATTATGTGGCAGCATGGTCAGGGAGGGGATAGTTGCCACCCATCCATCAACGCCTGAGGCAAATGGAAGAGCTGGCCCTGAGGTCATAAGAGAGTGAGAGCTGTCTCTGCCTCTCATGAGCTGCTGCACTTAGAACAGTAGCCCCTACACCTCCCCTGAGCAGCACAGTAGAACTGGCCCTGAAGGTGTAGGTGTAGCAGAACCAACACTGAGGACATGAAAGCCAACCCTGAGGACGTGAAAGCCTGAGAACTGGCCCTGACCCTTGGTCATTGCTGTAATGGGCAACCTAGCCAGGGCAATGCTAGAGAGCCCAGCCTAGTGGTGAAGACAGTGTTGAGTTGGTGGGCTGACCAACCCTTGCAGGTGCAGATAACCAGGTCTTTGTGCTGGCCTACCCCAACATCCACCCCATCTGTGATCTGCTGGAGCATGGTTGGGGGTGTTGGTCCTGTGTAGCTAGGGCTGCAGAGTCTCCCCTACACAGGGCAGCAATGTGATCTAAGGAAGAGTCCCAATTCCCGCTGAGGGTCCAGCATTAATGGTATAGCAAAGACCATTGACCTCGAATGATTCTTTGAAATGAACATCTGCATGTAAAAATGTATGGATAAAGGAGTTTACTGAGTGACTCACTGTGTCCCACTGCAGCTTCCATGATTAATTTTTTCTCCTTCATTTTTTTTCCATTTTTTCTCTTAAATTTTATTTTGTTTTATTTTGGAGGAGGTGGAGATTGGTAGGATCGAGAGTGAGAATATGAACGACACAAAGAATAAATAAAAAGAAAGTTGAAAAAAAAGAAAAGAAATTCCCTCCATTATACAGCCTCTGTCTTGGCATCTATACTACAAGGAAGCTCATTAAGGCACAGAATAGTCTAGGGGAGAGGGGTAAAATCCTTCCATCCTGCAGAGAATATCCATAAACTCAGGAAGTAAACAACAGGAAGTTCTTGAAGCTGAACAGATTCACAAATTACCTGCCTCCCAAAAACTATATAAGTAGTAAGGATTGCTGAGAGATATTCTTAGACAAGCTGGGCTGCATAGAAGAGGCACAGACCAGCAAGACCACGTATAAAGAAGAGAGACCAACAAGAATGGAAGAAGCAGAAACCAGTTGATCTTACTAGAAGATGCAGAGACAAGATGAACTGCCTAGAAGACTCTCAGATCAGCTGATCTCCTGGAAGAAACAGAACAGCCAAGCTTCCTGAAAGGAGCAGAGGCCAGCCAAACTGCCCGAAAGAGACAGACCAATTGAGCTACATGGAAAGTACATTTTTCAACCCAAGGAGCTCCCTTAAAGTTTTGTAGAGTGTTCAAGGTTTCCATGTTTCATTAGTAGCCATCCAGACTTGGGAGGGATTTTGGAGATGCAGCTGTCTTGAAACAACTTCTGTTCCTGTAAGTGACCCTTCACCCATATTTCTATATAAAACCTAAATAAAACTTATTTGTTCACCTAGAGGGAATTGATAGTATCATTATTTTATCAGTTTCATATCTGGGGTGAATGGACATTTGTGCATATCTCCCCAAGAGTAATGTTACACAATGCTATGCCACATATAAACATATTGAATTTAAATTTAAAGACCTTTTTAAAATGTGCTACTGTTGTGAGATGCTCACATAGGAACTGAAGACTAGGATTCTGAATTTCTTAATTATTGGAATTTCAGAATTGCATGTACTGAAGAGTATATTAGTTTTTATTATTTTTAAATATTTTAGTAATTTTTTGAGAATTTCTTGCAATGTAAGAAACTATCAACAGCCAATAGCTCCTCAGCTAAGGCTGGGACTTCATGTCCACTTCCCTATTTCAGGCTAAGATTTTCTTCAGGCTTGAGGTTGTACAAGTCTTTTGCATATTGTCAAAATCACTTTGGGTTAAAGTATATAGCTGCTCTGCTGTGTCTAGAAGACAGTGTTTATCTTTAGTCATCCAATATCTCTGGCTCTTATAATCTTTCTGATACCTGTTATGCAATGATGCTTGAAAACTGTGAGAATGGAGTGTGATATAGATCTCCCATTTAGGCCTTAGCATTCCAAAATTGTAGATGGAAGTATTCCTGTGTCCCACCTGGTCTTACAGCCGCTTATGAAATAATTACTCACAGGCTAATATTAATTACCAATTCTATGGCCTATTGCTTAGGCTTTTCACTAGCTAGTTCTTACAACTTAACTCAGCCCATTTCTGTTCATCTATGCATTGCTATATGGCTTTGTGGCTTACTGGTACTTACACATCTCGCACATTTCCTGGTGGCAGCTCGCAGTATCTCCCCGATCTCTTTCTTCTCCTCTCTCTCCAGTTTGAATGTACTGCCTCACCTTATTCTGCCTCACCATTGGCCAAACAGCTCTATTTATCAACTGATCAGAGTAATACATATTCACAGCGTACAGACAGACATCCCACAGCACAAAGTTCATTATTCTATGCATCTTGAACAGTTGTGGGTCTGTGTATCAATTAACATCTACAGCAAACAAACAAACAAAAGCTTCTCTGATGAGTGTTGAAAGATGTACTAATTTGTGAATATAACTATACTTATTAAAAGTCAGTTTAATATTTTATCTATTTAATAGGATAATAGTAGAAAGTTCTCACCTAAGACCTAGGATTTCTCTAACCAGATGTTCTTGTCTTTGATAATGATGTCATGCATGAGTTCCATCTTTTGGAGCAGACCTTCAATCCAATCATGAGTGGCTATTGTTCCCCTTTCTTTTGTTCCATTACTGTATCAGTGGGCATGTATTTTCAAGCCAGTCATAATGATAGCTCCTGGTGCTACAGGTCAGTAAGAATGATGATAGTGTGCATAACACCTTCCAACATCATGGAAGTTTGACAGTAGGAATAAAGATTGCAAGTCAGTATCTGCTTGCCTTCTGTACATCCTGACTCAAGTATATAGTATCTCTAGCTGTAGGATCTTACCATTAAGTTGTGATGTTTGACCAAGAACAATGACAATAACCTGTAATATTTTAGGTTTTATATACTGAACAGCAAAAAGAGTGAGTCTAAGGATGCATACATACTTTCAGTGTCTTTCTCTGAGTTTCCTTGTTTTGTTTTCATTATTTTAAGAGTTAAGATTTTTTAAAAAGTGGAATGTATGGTTTGGGGCCTTAATACTTTTCAGTTCTATATCTACAGAGAGGAATCTCATCAATTGAAGAGTTATTGTACTTGATTGTCAGGATTTATTTCAGTCAATTGAATGCAGTCTAAAATTCCTGTATAAATTTGCCTCCCATCTCCTATCCATTCCATACTCCATATTAGAGACCTCTCTTGCCAGAAAGTATTTCATATTTCTCTAGGAAATTGTGTTCTTTGTTTACAGGAATATTTGACCCATTACTTGCAATAAAATCAACATTTTAATCTGTTGTTACTCAAGGTCTTTACATCATTTGAAAGTAAAAGAAGTCTTTTGCATGTTATCTTTCATGTTGGTCCATTACTATATATGGAGGAAAAATAGATATACCCACATTCCTTAGGTCAAATCGGATTGGAAGAGACAGAAAGTAATGTAATGAAAACAAAATAGGAAAGATAAACAAGGCAATATGAGAGTAGGAGTCAGTCAGTATACCTTGGGAATAAGATTTAAGATTCATTGTAAATTAATTAAGATTTAGTGTAAATGAAGACTGAAACACAAAAAGTAAAGCAAAGAAGTCTCGCTTGTGAATATTTGTTGTGCATAAAAAACATTATTTCCTTTTACTTTACAACTTTTTTTAGAATTTTGAAACTTGACCTTATAAATGTATTTGGAAATTTGCCATAAATTTAAGTTTATATTTACTAATAGTTGTAAACCACATGCCCACTATCTAGGTTAAAAAGAAAAACAGCAACCCACAAACACTACTATGATTCAGATGAAAGGAGCTCGACCTTTTCACAAGAGAGGATGAATCATAAAGGTAAGAAAATAAAATTAAATTTCTTTGATTAGTAAATAGTATTACACATGAAAATGGAAAGTGATATTCATTTAAAAATAGTAAATTCAGATGATCTGTAATCATAATAATATTAAAATTAATCATTTAAATCATGTAACAATCAATAAAGTATCATCAATAGGATCAGTAACAATAATTACAAAGGTATAGAGTTGAACAGAAATAAAGATTCAGTATAAGCACTATGGAATATATGAAGTTATTTTTGTGAAGTATTATTTATTTCATATTGTAGATGTAACCGACCGCCTTATTAAATAAGAAACACAGAGCCAATGTAAAGGTGAAAGCCCAAGAGGTCAGAGCTAGAAGATTACCCGCTTTCCGCCAGCTAGCTTCTTCCGCCAAGAGAGCTCTCCGAAAAGGGAGTTTCTTCCTGTGTGGTTGATTTATAAGGAGTCCTGTTTCTTCCTTCTCATTGGTTATAAACTAACTACGTGGCTGTCTCGTCACTGCCTCTCTGTCCAGACCTCCCAAGTTTTCTATGGTTGGTATTGAGATCAAGGGCGTGTGTCTCCAATGCTAGCTGTATCCTTGAACACACAGAGATCTACCTAGCTCTGCTTACCAAGTGCTGGGATTAAAGGCGTGCACCACCACCGCCCTGGCTTTCGCTATGGCTTGCTAATAGCTCTGACCCCTAAGCAACTTTATTTATTAACATACAAATAAAATCACATTTCAGTACAAATAGAATACCACTATATTTCCCCTTTCTAATTTAATAAAAAGAAAAAAAAAAGGAAAGTTGTAACTAATATAAGAAAAACTATATACAAAAGTACAATAACTATATACAATATATACAAGTGATGAAAACCTAAACAATGTCTAGTCCATTTGTATTTGACAAATTCAGAGAAAATAATTCCATTGCTTATCCTATTTTGGTAAGTCCAAAATATACCTAATTCCTTTCTATCCTAACTAATCTTCAACTATAATTAACTAATCTTCAGCTATAATTAATTAAACTTCGACTATAACTAACTAATCTTCAACTCTCTCAGAGACCCAAGAAGGAAATAATATTACCTAACAAAAATAAAAACAGGAAGTGCATGTAAGCAGCTTCCAAAAAAATTGTGAGTTGACAGAAACAGCCAGCCGCCTGGACAGTCACCTGAGGTTTCTCCGCAGTGTTGGGGCATCATCTTCAGCCTATAGGCTTAGCGTATCTGACAGACTCATTTGTGAAGTAGGATGTACACAAGTTCAACAGTTCAACCTCACCTTGGGTGAGAGCAGTCCATGTACCAGAAATACCTGAATTCCACTAGTGTCATGTCCTGATTCAGGATTTTAAACTCTGGAAATTGTTGATGGTTTTTTAATTCAGCTGTCCATTCTTCTTGACTGTGTATGTATGGCTTCATCTCAGCATCCCGTTCTTCTCCACATCCCTCTATTAAATGACAGTCTGCTATTGAGAGGCGTGAGCTTAGTTACTCTTCAAGAATAACTGTTTCAGCTGCTGTTCCATTGCACATCAGAAGCCATCGGCCCACTGCCTGTTCAGCTGCCTTCGAAGGAAAGGGCACTGTACCTTTTCCGGATTGCAAAGGCCACTTCAGGGATGGTGCCATATTGTCCTGGCCTCAGGAGATGCCTTTTGATAAAGCCATAACCACACTTACTTTGGCAAGAATCAGTAGTCCTTTGTTTCACGTCTGTCCATTTTGTCCTGTTGTCAGCAGTAGATTTGAGGATACTTTGTTGTCCAGTGGCTAACATTTGCCACAATGAAAGTTAACTCCATATGCAGTTTCTTCAATGCCCATATTCTCTCTGAAGTAGTTTGGTACTGCCAGGAGCCGACATGTCTCATAGTCATAACAAAAAAGAAAAATTTTCTAAGTTATTAAAACATTTTAAATGCCATATTCTGTAGATCTCTGAAGGGTTTGAAGATGACCTGTCTATCTAAAATATATCTGCTCAATTTTGAAAATATACCTAATATGACTACAAGTTCTATTGTAATGTCTAACTGCTAACTTTCATTTCTTTATATCCTAATAGTTGGTAATAACATTCAAGAATCAATAATCTGCATTATTTTGTTAAATGAATGGTATAAGTACAATTAGAAATAAACATATAGCATTTCCTAACAATATCAATTTCAATATATATAATTTGTATACAATATAAAACAATCCAATCCAATGTAAAGTATTTAAAACTAATAATTGTCTTTTTTTTTCTTTCTTTCTTTCCTTTTTTTTTTTTAAAACAAGAACCTTAAATCTAACCTCCTTTCCTTAGCCCTTTTCCTAACCCTTGGTAACCAGTTGTAACTAACCCCTCTAAACAATGAGAATTATCCCAGACCCAAAAACCCATTAAAAGACCAAAAAACCACCCGTCCCACACCACCTCTTTGGGAACCTGGGCGTCGTATTCTTAAAATTGCTTCCTGCTGGGTATGGGCGAAGGTATCTTTATTCTGAAAAGAAAAATTTTAGGTTAATTGTCAAATTCTAGGAAAGATAACTATATCCTTCATTATCCAGTCTGTGTATAATACCAAAGTTCAGGATTTATCTCAAGTCCTTATTCAAGTAGTCTTTGAGACTGGATCATCTCAGTCAGCAGCTGATCTGTAGATGATGTTTGTATGCTCAGTGATATTATTATTGTCCACGTGGAATTTTTGTTGTTGTGGGGCCCCATCTTCTTCCTGGAGACTTCAGTTGATGTTAGGCCTGGCCGTGATTTCCTGCAGAAAACTAATAAGAGACTCGAACACAAAGACATATATGCAGCTAATTGAAGCCTTTTTTCTTTCTAGAATTAGTTAGTACTCTATATGACCATTCATATCTTAACAGTTTAAAATGTATATCTATCTATCTATTTATCTATATATATATATATAAATCTTATAAATTTTGATATAAAACTCATACTTTAAG
>CABHPP010119569.1:0-45859 GCA_902168425.1 Peromyscus attwateri
TGGGGCTCACCTGAGTTGAAACTAAGGCACCTGACATTTCTTAGCTCAGTCAGGTTGCTATTGAAGTGTGTCTTGCTCTTGAGCTAGAACACAACAGTACTCAGCAGGCATCTACACTGTGCACCTGCCCTGCAGGACTGCCACTAGTTCTGCAGGTCAGCAGGAAGACAGAAGACAAAGCCCCGTGGCCCCTGTGCTGCTGGTTCTGTGAGATGTAGAGCTATGTCCTGGTGAAGGGTCACCACTGAAGCAGCAAGCCATGTTCTGCCAAAGGTCTCACCACAGCCAGATTGCTCTCTGAGACACTCCTGGGTGTAGATAAGATTGCAGCATACCGTAAAAGCATGAAGGGTCCCCTCCCCAACTAAGGCGGACGATGCAGAACTCTGTGTGTGTTTTAAATGAATTCCAGAGGACCACCCTTTTGGTAGATTATAGCTAGTCAAAGTCAGCTGTACTGAAATTTGACCACAGATGGTCCTGGGCTCCTCAGCTTGCTTTTAAAAACCCCTGTAGGGGTAGGGAAGATGGCGTAGTCAGTAAAGTAGTTGCTGCATGAGTGTGAGGATTCACACCCACATAAAAAGCTCACGTGACAGTCCATGTCTGTCATCCCAGTGATGGGGAAGTAGTGACGGGAGGATCCGGTAGTCTCCTTGGCAAGCTCTAGGCCAGTGAGAGATTCTGTCTCAAAAAATTGCAACTGCAGAAGAAACCAGATGTGACTTCTGGACTTTAGACAGACAGACAGATTCACACACACACACACACACACACACACACACACACACACACACGCACACCACTTTGTCTGAACAAGGCCCATAGTCAGGCTTCCCCCATTTGCCTCCCTCCTACAAGGGGCTTAAGTGGCAGGAGGCTGAGGGGCTGTGTTTCCCAGCAGTAGCGTGGCCTCCCATCAGACTCCGACAGCCTCACTTCAGAGTGGTGGTTCTTGTTACATGCTGTTGTAAGGACTACACCTGTGCCTGGGGGAGGAAGTGGCCTGTGCAAGGTAGAGCAGGCCTGATCACTGTGACAGCGACCCAGGATGGCAGCAAGTGCACTTGTGTAGTCTGAGTGGTGGTCAGGAGGCATCAGAGCTCCTATCCCAACTGGCTGTGTGCCTCGTTGCTGGATGTTGCCCTCAAGGATGGCTCCACAGGGCACTCTGCCAGGGAGGCACTAGGCAAGGCCCTCTCCTCAGGGCATGGCCCACCCAGTGGCTACCTTATTTCTGATCATATCTTTTTGTAGAAAGTGGAGAGTAGACATTGAGGATTATGTCCCAAGCTGGTTGGGATACTTCTGCATACCTCCCTGTGACAGCACCTTGTCCATTCCAGGCAGAGTAATTACCTTAAAAGATGTGTGCAATTGTGTAACTAGCATATGACCTTGGCTTTAAAATTGTGAGCTAGGCATTGGGGTTCAGAATGTCCTGAGACTTGCCATACCTCTGTGATAAAGGGACCATCTTTCAGACATTTTGGTTTCTTTATGTATTAACTAGAATTTACTTGTCTAGTTCATAGCAAACTACAAAGTTGCAAGAATTACAGATTACTTATACTTTATTTTTCAGGGGATATAAGACTTGTTAAAGAATTATTCTACAAGAAAAAAAAGGCTTCATTTAAAAAAAGTATTTTAGGTCACATAAAATATGTGCTTGAAGAAAGTATAAAATTGTCTCAGAAAACCAGGTAGGAGGTGGTGGCACATGCCTTTAATCCCAGCAGTCAGGAGGTGGAGGCAGGCAGATCTCTGTGAGGCCAGCCAGGTCTACAGAGTGAGTTCTAGGACAGCCAGGGCTACATAGAGAAACCCTAGCTTTAAAAAAAAAAAAAAAAAAAAAAAAAAAAGTGTCAGAAAACTGAAGCCCCAAGTGTGTCCTTGTGGGACAATACTCACACCCACTTCTGTTGGTCAGAAATGCTGTCTAGGGAGCTTAGGTGCCTGCCCCTGCACTACCCTCACGGTGAGCGTGCATTCCATGGTATTGGTAGAAAAGAAGTCTCCAGTGTGTTAGTCTTTCCCATAAGGATCCATGAAGTCTGTCTTAAAATAGCTGCTTGTCTGCCCCCACAGAAATCCCTCTTTCAGATGCCCGTGACTGGGCTGGCCGCTGCTCCTCTGTTGACCCTCCTGCTGCTCTCACGGAGCTGTCCCCTCCGTCCTTCTGCTATATACATCCATGGTGACAGACTGCATGCAGAATAACTATCTGGCTGCTTCGTCCTACTCAGAACTAGCAGATAAGCTGCTCCTGAGAAGGCAGGACCCAAAGCTTCTTCTGCATTCCGAGAGGCTGCAGTGTCGGACTGACTACCTTGGATTCGTAACCATGTCTTTTCTGAAAGAAAACCATGTCCCACTCTTCAGTTCTCTTTATGTAGCCTAGAGCCCTCAATTCTCTCCTCTTTCCCCTCCTACTCTGTGCCTTTAGCTTTGTCATAAAATGATATGGAATACCATAAAGTAACATAATAAAAATATGGGAACATTTAGTTTTTGGAAAACCCCCCTCAGAAGTGAGGTCACACAGCAAATAGTGGCTACAGTCAGATAATCAAGAATAAGTCATGACATTGTCTTCTTTCTAGATCATCATATTAAATAAAATGTAATAAATAATTAAACTCAGTGAAAAGAAATTAACCAAAAGAATGTAACTAAATCATAAAACATATTTTTGTATGCTAACGGTTGTTTTCACCTGAGGCAAAGTTGTTTTCAAGTATGCATTCATCACTGAGGCTGTCAGAACAAAGACTTCCAGACTGGGTTGTCTAAACAACAGAAGTGTATTAGCAGTGGCAGACTCCTTGAGGCTGAAAGCCAGGATGTCAGCTTATCTTTTTCTGAGGCCATGCCCTTGTACTGCAAATGGAACCTTCTCTGTCCTTGTGATCTGTTATCTGTATACATGTCTCTAGGGTCTTTGTCCAGATGTCCTTTTCTGAGGACACCAGCTTCATTTTTACTTCTTTACCTCTTTAAGGGACCAGTCTCCAAATACAGCCACATTTTGGGCTGGAGAAAATAGCTCAGTGGTTAAGAGAACATGTTCTTGCAGAGAATCTGGATTTGATTCCCAACACTTACATGGTGGCTCACAACCATTTGTAACTCCAGTTCCAGGGGATCTAACACCCTATTCTAACCTCCGTGGGTACCAGGCATGAATGTGGTGCATATACATGCAGGCAAAACACTCACACACAAAATTAAATAAATCTTAAAAAATTTCAGATACAGCCACGTTCTGAGGTTTGGGCTTATAATTTCAGTCTATCCATACACAAGTGAGCCCATAATAGTCTACAGATATGACAATATTGATATTGTGAGTGACCTAACTCTTTGGGGTGGGACATTTAGGCTTTGTGTATATGCTGCATTGCATCCTCTCAGATGCTGTTCTCAGTTCCTATGTTGGGTTTCTGTTTGGCAGGCCTGGCAGCTGAGGTTCAGCCACCTCGTGGGATATGGTGCCAAATATTACTCATACCTGATGTCCAGGGCTGTAGCATCCATGGTCTGGAAGGAGTGCTTCCTACAGGATCCTTTTAACAGGTAACAAGGGTGGGGGCATTTTATGAAACATCCTCTCCTTAATCCATAAGATGCAACACACACCCTGCATCCACTGTCAGCTGCTTAGAACTTTGTGGTCCTGGCAGTGGGTAGGAACACTCTGACCAATCTCTTATTAGGCCTATCCCTCCAATGAGCCCTTCTGCCTCCTGATGTGACCATGAACTTTCCCTCACTCTGCAGCTCTGGGGCCTTCTGTGGGACTTGCCTGGTATCCTTGGATGGAGAGAGGACCCTGTGTGAGGCCCCCCAGCATCTGCCCAGAGCAGTCTTGGGCTGCCTTCCATGCAGCCCATGCTTCCTAGTGAGTTCCCAGGCTTTCTTACCAAAGCCTGGGTGACTGGAGTTCCAGGTCTAGGGACACCCTTATTCCTCCTTCCTGTCCGCTACAAAACTTGTCCTTCTTCCTCGGCTGGAGCAGCACTGGCTTAGGCCATTAACACCCAGTTTGTTTCTGGAAATGGACTTACTTCCTGCTTTGAATGCCTTCTTTCTCTGGCGAAATTGTCCAGACAGAAAGTGAGCAGTCCCAAGGAGGGGCCTGCTTTCCTGTTCACCTTGACTCAGGTCCTTTCCTGGCGGCCACTCATTACCCCTTGAGCAGCACAGGTGCCTCAGTACACCACCCCACATCACTGCTGTCTGACCTCTGAGGGGCCCCGTGAAGCCTTGCCCCATATGTCCTTCATTAGGCTGACCAGTGGTTTAGACCAACACTGACCCTTTTGATACAATTTTGAAGACATGACTTTTGGGGCCACTCTCAGGAGTACAGTATCAGTAGATTAGCAGCAAATGTGCCCCTTGTAGTGACTATTTAAAGGTAGGAGGGACATCAAGTCCACTCCTTCCCAGAACAGTCAGACCTGGCCACAGGTCTAGAGGGTGTGGGCTTTGTACAGGTCAAGAAGAGCCGGGCATCTTATGTTGTGTCTGTGTGAGTTCCTCCTGGTGTCCTCACAGGACCTGGTAGCAGTAGGAATCTAGAGGACCTGTGGCTCTGGCCGCCTCAGAATTCCTTAGAAGGAGCTTCCTTTGGAAGCAAACCAGTAATTACAGCCTGATGTCATAGTCGCTTAGAGCACTTTATCTCCTCACCCCCGAAGTGAGATATCTCTAACACTTCGCAGGCAGTTCCAGGAGATGGATATCAGCTCTGCACTCCGCCTGTTCACACACAGCCTCTCAGCTCCATGGAGCCTTCCAGCAGCTGGGCAGAGCTGGCTTTTCCATGAGAGTACACTGGGGCTCATGAGATGGGTGACAGCCACCCGAGGGACCAAGAGGATTCTGTGGGTTTCCCACCCCACCTCCTTGCCCCTGCACACTCCCTCCACACCCCTGAGCATTCCCTACAGTTTCACAGATTCAGATAATCTCAGAAGTTAATAATCACATTCAGTTCCAGAATCTTTGCAACTGGGATCTGACGTCAGAGGGTTTTAGCTGTTTTTTACAGCCTGGTACCAACATTTTACTGTGTCTCCTGCCCCTTGCATACTGCAGACATGTGGCCTGCTTTACAGACTTTGTTTCCAAAGGGTCTGCAACCAACTTGACTATAGTAAATCAGGGATGGTAGCTCTTTACTGAAGATTTCTATAAAATGGACAAAATTTCATCTTGTTTGAAGGAACTATACTTTAATAGAAAACCACATGCTAATAAAAACATATTTCCCTGTTGGTAATATGTGAATTCTTGCCTAGACACGTAGCTGCTATACTTTTATGATCATGTAAAAGTTAGCTTGTAAATGTACTCTCTGGACTAGGACATTCCTAAACTCTGTCAAAGAGTCCTTTGCTTTCTCTTGTTGTGTTTGGTTTGGATGTTTTGTTTTGTTTTGTTTTCGAGGCAATTGGTTACCCTGGACCTCAGGACTCTCCCTTCTCGGCCTCCAGAGTTAGGCTTACAGGTCTGCACCAAAGAATCCTTCTAAGCAAGAGCCAGACTCTGGGGCTCCTTGGTGTACAGGACTCCAAAGCAGAGGCATGCCAGGGGGAGGTCACAGAGGAGGGCTTTGATTTGAGGGAAGGGTACTATATCCCATGGCCAGAAGGAGGGACAATACCTCCTCCTCCACACCAGACCAGAGGTTAGCCGAAGCTTCTTCACACCTTGCTCTGCTTCTGTGTGACTCTCCTGCTTTGCCTTAGTGTTCACGTTAAGATACTGACCATGGTCATGTTTTATTCATGATGTAATGCTGCCTAGAAGTGCAGGTTCCCAGCACCCAGGTGAAAAACCAAATGTAGTGGCATAGGCCTGCAATCCTAGTGCCAGGAAGGTACAAACAGGCACATCCCAGAGCTTACTAGCCAGCCAGTCTAGCTGAATCAGTGAGCCATAGAGTCAGTGAGAGAGACTGTCTCAAAAGTAAGGTGGAGAGCCACTGAGGAAGTCGCCTGAAGTTGACCTCTCACCTCCACATGCTCACACACTTGCGCATGCCACCTTTATGCACATATGCTTCATAAACACACACACTCAAGTCCAGTTAGAGACAGAATTACCTGTTATACAAAAAGACTCCAGAAGCAGTAAAATGAAAATAATGTCAGGGCTGGGTGTATAGCTCAGTGGTAGAGCACTCATCTAGCATGCACAAAGCCCTGGGTTCAGTCGCCAGTACCATGCCAAAAAAGTTACCTACTCTCATAAAACTGTGTAGTTGGTTGTGTTAAAAGTACTGTAATTTGCATAAAATATAAAAACACTAAATACCTTATTTTTAAGTATAAAATGTCCCCAGAGCTCAAGACAATATGGATAGAGCCACACAGACTGTGTGAGCAGGTGTGAATAACAGGATCTCTTCCCCAGGGCTGCCGGGGAGCGCTACCGCAGAGAGATGTTAGCCCACGGTGGAGGCAAGAAGCCCATGCTCATGGTTCAAGGTAAAGGACAACCCACACTGCCACCTTTCCTGGGACTGAGGGTTTGTTTTCATCTTCATGGGTTGTGTGATACAGCGTCAGCTTTCAGAATGTCGGTAATTCTCTAGTAGAAAATAGTTAACTTGCCAGAAGTCTCAGGAAATGTGCCTTTAGCTCTTAACAGGTCATAGTGGAGGGTTTGTTTTTGTTTGGGTTTTGCTGTTGTTGCTTTAGCTAAAGAATTCATACATTTATTCCTTTTTTTTTCTTCTGAGAAATCCAAAGCTTAAGGTTAGAAATTTGATATATTAAAAAAATTAGAACCTAGTTAAAGCATCTATTTTTATAATATTTTTATTGGTTATTTGAAAATTTCATGTGTATCCTGAGCCCACTCACCTCCCAGTCTTCCCATGTCTGACCGTCTTCCCCTGTGACCCCTCCCCAGCACAAATTCTAATTGGTCTTAATAATAAAAACCTGGAGTCAGATATAGGGGTAAATGCTGAAAGATCAGAGAGACAAAAGAGCAAGCCACGGCCACCACCTCTTACCTCGCCAACTCCTCAACCTGAAAGGGGACAAGCTCCTGTCTCCTCCTGCCTTACATTCCTCTCTCCGCCCAGCCATATCACTTCCTGTCTCCACCTCCCTAGTCCTGGGATTAAAGGCCTGAGATCCCAAGTGCTGGAATCAAAGGTGTGTTCCACCACTGTCTGGCTTTGTTTCTCTTTTAGTCTGGATCAATCTTGTGTAGCCCAGGGTAGCCTTGAACCCACAGAGATCCATCTGCCTCTGCCTCCCAAGTGCTGGAATTAAAGGTGTGTGCCACCACTGCCTGGCCTCTATAGCTAACTAGTGGCTTAGCTGCACACTCTGTTTTTTTGTTTGTTTATTTTGTTTTGTTTTTGTTTTTGTTTTTTTTTTAAACATTTATTTATTATGAATACAGTGTTCTGTCTGCATGTATACCCGCAGGCCAGAAGATGGCACCAGATCTCATTACAGATGGTTGTGAGCCATCATGTGGTTGCTTGGAATTGAACTCAGGATCTCTGGAAGGACAGTCAGTGCTCTTAACCTCTGAGCCATCTCTCCAGCCCCTAGCTGCACACTCTGATCTTCAGGCAAGCTTTATTTGTTAGATCACAAATAAAATATCACCAGACCCCACCACCACCACCAAAAAAAAAAAAAGTCCATTTTGTGTGGTCCGTGTATTCACTGGAGCATAGTCAAATTCCTAGTGGCCTGCCACCCCCAAGGGAGGATGAGTCTTCCTTAGCTGCATCCATGCCAGAATCCGTCAGCTGATGAGAGCCTTGTGATGGCTAGAACAGTACAGGGCTAGCTCTCCCATGTTCATGCCACTGCCTGCACTGTAGTGCTGTGGGCCACCCAGCTGTGGGACCAGTTCGCTGGTGAGGGTCAGGGCCAGCTCTCCTGAATCCAGGGGCATTAACATGGATTTAGGCAGCAGCCCAACCACAGGCATCTGCAAGGGGTTCTGTGGTAACAATGGCCACAGACATCAACATGGTCCTTGGCCACATCAGGACCATTGACCTACTCATGGCCCTCAGTGGCTGCACGGACCACAAGCCTCAACATGGACTCAGGTGGTTATACATGCCACTCACATGAGCTTGGCTCCCGGAGGCAGCAAAGCCTGAGGACATCACCAGTGTCAGTGTTCACCGAGGTCGGGGAAGCAGCATGGACCACCTATACTCACATGGCCTCTGGTATGTCAGACCACAGTGGTCCTTTGAGGAGATCTAATCCAGAAGGTGAACGTTTCTTCATCTCAGGCCTCCATCATTGCCCAGAGCCAGGGGGCTCTCACGACCGGGCGGTAGGTTCAGTGGCTGAGTTTGCATCTATGTAAGCTCCAGGCTGTAGTCCAGTATCCTGTGGACCTGCTCCATTTTTCTTTTTCCTACCTCTCCATCACATACTTGTTTATTATAGTGGCACTTGGATATCTACTGACTGCCTGGGGCCCTGTCCCAGGAGGCCTAAATCATCTTTTTATACTATCGAAATTTTTGTTTTCCTATATAATTGACAAATGTTAATTTATGGAAATTTTAATTGTAGGTGGAAGTGACCATCATGAATTTTCATGGAATATCCTCACAAATATTTATAGGCAGACGTGCTTATTGGACACTCTCAACATATTGATAGTTACAATTATAGCTAAGCCTTTTGACTATCTAGTGAAATTGTGCTAGGAAGTGATTCCCAGTATTTGGGGAGTACTGTTTTATTGTCTTGGTAGTAACTGTTCTAAAGCGTTCTCTTACCTACTATTGACTCTAAAGCCAGATCCATGCCTTTGATTCTTCCCGTGTTCATCAAGCATGTGAGCAGTAGTGTGCGCCAGGCCTGCTTGTGAGCTCCAGGGGAAGAGGAGTGAAAGACACCAAGTCAAACAGTGCTCCTATGAGTTTGCGTTCATTTGATCAGCCCGTCTGGGTTGGTTGGGTAGTTGAGGTGCTGGTCTGGGCTCCCTCTGCTCAATGCTTGATGGCATTCTGGTGCGTCAGTGAACAGCTCCAGATTGCCTGCTTTTAATGAAGAGCATATGCTAATCTCACCTCAGTGTCCTCCTTGCTCCCTCTTGGCCCTTCTCCATCTCTGCTACATCTAGAACGGTTTGTGTGTGGCTTTTTCCTTGCAGTAGGGTCTGCCTGTGTTGCTCTGGCTCTTAAACCGAAGCCACTCTCCTGCAGCCTTCCGAATAACTGGTACTGTAGGCATGCACTACCACATGCCTGCCTGGCTAGAACTGTTTTAAAGGGCTCTCATGCGGTAGTTAATTCCATCTCCTCAGGAATCCTCTGAGGCATGAACCATTATCATCTCCATTGTATAGATGATGAAGCAGGCCAGACTCCCTGCTCCTGTTGGGAGTAGTGAACAGAAGAGCCAGGATTCAAGCCTGGTCCTGCAGCAAAGACCAAGCTTTTCAGGAGCCCGAGAGACAGACTCCAGGCAGAAGGGAAATGAATTGGCTCTAGTAGTGGATTGCATACTGGTAGTACACAGTCCTGTGCGGACAGCCCATTTCATTGGAGAAACTGCTTGCTCGTGGTGATAGTTTATGTTGTGTGTGACATCTGTGCTTCCTTGGGCTCTAAAGGCTGTCCTCACATAAATATTTATTTCCATGCTGTTTAGCACAAGTCAAAATTTCATTCTGTTCATGGTTCTCGTGACTGCTCTGATTTTCTACTCTTCCCCTGACCATGCTACACCCTCCTCGTACAAATTCTGTGCTTTATCTGAAACACTTTTGAGCTTTAAAAAAAAATGGTATTTTTTGCACTCAAATTCCCATTCTCATAAGATAAAAACAAGTCCATGGTTTGGGCTACAGCTGCAGCATTTAGATTCCAGTTAGCACCAACAGTAACTCTGCTTGTATACTATTTTATATTTCTCTTCATGTTTTCCCACCAGATACTACTATCGATTCATAAGATATATTACATGAATGGGGGAGGTCTGCAGAGAGGTCACAACATCTGTTGTCACTTAAGAGTTGGATTTGTAAGACAAGACCCACAATGACTACTCAGTTGTATGCTACCAGCCTGCACTGAAAATCAGGATGTCAGATGCTGGCATTTGGCCTTGACTTCTGGGTTTAACTGGTAGGGTTGCTGAGCTTTGTTCTATACAAGTGAAGCACATGGTGGAGACCATCTTCTTTCTCCCACCCGGCTCTTGTCCTCCCCTCTTCCAAGAGTGCAGTGGGTAGACAGCCAGAGTACAGATGGGAGATGCTTTATTTAATATATCAGTTCAGTATTGACGGACAAGCTTTGTATGGGACAAGACAAAACAGACTGCCAGGTGGGGTTTAAATGAAACTGGTTTGAACTCTTGGTAGCAGTGGTATGCTAGATAAGATAAGCTCTAAGAAGTGTTAAAGCTCAAAGCCTTTTTGGGGTGTGGCGGGGGCTTCTGGGTGCCAGCAGAGAGCTGTCCCTTTCAGAACAAGTCTGCAGATCACATTCAGAAGTAGCAGGAGCAGCTGGTCTCTTGACTCCTGCCAGTCTTGACCCTAGAAGTAACTGCAGGGACCAATCCTTGATGGTCCCTACCATCAAGCCTTGATGGCAAAGGAGCCACCCAGAGCAGGCTCAGCTACTGAAAACCCTCTGCCTGCAGCCACTGGTCCTGTCCTGGAGGCAGTCTCTCTAGCTCCCTGCCTGGGGCAGAAGCTTCAGGTGTGGGGAGACTCTGGAGAAGTCTTTCCTGTCTGGTAAGGGATCTGGCTGGCAGCTGGGCACTGAAGCCGGCTCACTTGGCCCCCGCAACTGCTCTGGTTTTCCAGCTTCAAACTGCCCAAATTTATACAGCTAGCTGCTAAGGTAGGTCCTGATAGGTAGATAAGATGAAGAAACAGGACCAGTCAAGGAAGAGCTGTCAAACCTGGCGGCTGGAGAAGAATCCTGAGCCTGCCAAAACCTGCCAGAATCCTGCAGTCAGGTCCATGGGTCTCTCTCTGCTGTTGCAGAGGTAAGGCTGGTCATAAGGACCTTCCCACTGCCCCTGGATACTACAGCACTCTGCAGGCTGCCTCCTGCTTCCCCGCTGTGTGCAGCTGGGGTCCTGCTCTGATTGGGGTGGGGTGGGGTGGGGTTTGGTTTGTTTGCCTCAGCTGCGGCTGCACTAAGGGTTCTCAGTAGCTGAGCCTGCTCTGGGTGGCTCCTTTGCCATCAAGGCTTGAGCCTACCAGCCATAACGAAGTTGGGGGCCACTTAATCCCCCAAAGCATATTTGATCTAGTTGGCTTTACTTACTTAGGAAAAGTTCCATTTTCTTAGGTATTCTATATATAGTTAACTGCTTCTCAATGAGAAGAATTAGAGAACAGAAGACAGATAGCACGCCTGCCTCCAGACTCCGTACTTCTCTACCAAACCTGGCCTTGGTTTGCTGCCCTGAGGAAAGGACGGTTCCAAGTATACCGCTGCACCATTTCTCGGGGCCTCATGCCTCTGCGTGGGCCTCAGGGACTCTGAGTGGGGCATTTTCAGAGAGCTCAGAGAAGGCTTTGGATCCTCAGTAATAAACACTGCTCTTAAAAAGCAGGTGCACTTGAGATCCTTAAGTTCTCCACAGTGATCCAGCTGCTTAACCACTCAGTCCCCCCAGGAGACAGACCTCAGTGGGCTGCACCCCACCTAAGAGAGCCCAAAGAGTTCACAGTGGTGCCTTTCTTTTCTGTCTCATTTGGCCAGCTCATCTGTGAAAGCCCACTGCCTGGCAGTCATGTCTCTGCTGCCAGCTGCCAGGTGGCGGCACATCACCCAGTGTTTCTCACAGGAGATAGCAGGCTGCTCTGAGACTGGGCCTTTCCCCTCAGGGATGCTGCACCATGGTCAAAGCAGTATTTCCTCATTGGAGAAGTGTGGCAGAACAGAAGAGGATTTTCAGTTTCTAGACCTGCCACTGTTTCTTGGCAAAGTCAGTCTCCCTCAGTAAGATAAAATGAAATTTGACTTGAAAATCCCGTCGCCTCTGCTGTCTTGTGGAGGGGTGTGTGTGGCACACGTGCATGTGGTCATGAGTCAGAGCTTCCTGGACAGTTGGGCTCCATGGATTTTAAATGCATTCAGAGATCATATAAAGAAACATGTCACAAGCACCTTATTTAGTGCTGAAGCTCCCAACTCAACGTGGTGTGGCAAAGCCTGACGGAAGCCCACTTTCTGGTTGCCATTCTAGGTAAGGCCACGCCCTCTTTGTGTAGTATGAGGGAAGGTTCTGGCTTTGCCTCCTACACCCTGCTGAGTTTCTGTGTTACAGTAAGTGTTGAATTTCTGAGTCCTTTTGCCTAAGATAAAACACAAAGTTGTGGCATTTTCATTCACGTTGCTGTTCTGTAAGATCCATACTGGAATCTTAAGTTGTGCTGTGGTGAGCATGAACCAGAGTTCAGTTTCCTTACTATCATTTTAGATTATGTATAGTTTTCTAAAAAGATCAAGAGCCCTGAGCTGGTGGCCAGGGCTAATCTGTCCTTCCTGGGAAGCCTAACCATTTCCCAGCAGCAAGAAGAGTGGCCCTGAGTGCTGGAGGTGGAGACTGTGTCAGCAGTTTGTGAGGGACAGGTGAGCCCCTCGTGCAAGCCAGCAGTCCGTCCTCCATAAGACTTTGTCCTATGCTTGGGTTCTCTGTGCCCTTGTTGAGTTTGGGGGTTTAAATTGTACTCAATTTTCATAGTTTTTACTAACTACTGAAAGGTCATCGTGCCAGGTCCTTTTTTGAGTGTCACCTCCCTTAGTGCCCTGTAACAAGGGTCTCTGTTTCTATAAAGAGGGCCACACTATTTCACTTGAAAGTTGCCTCCCTGCAGGAATTCTGACCTGACTGATCTATAGATCATGGACTGTGGCATAAGCCTTGAGGACTCCAAGTCTGTGTTGTCTGCTTTTTTAAATGTTACAACCCAACTATTCCCATTGCCATTTAGAGCCCCCTCTGGCCTCTGAATCTGTAGGGGACTCTCCTTCCTGTGGCTTCCTCTGGGCACTCTCCAGTCCCTGACAAAGCCTCCCACTTCCTTACTACGTGTAGCAGCAGTGAGTGACCACAGTGACCCTAGAGGAAAGACTGGCCAAAGTCCTGGGCCCTACAAACCCCTGTGCTCTGACTACAGCCCCTTCTACAGACAAGCTCAGCTTTCTTTTCATGTCTCTATGGCCAAGAGTGATTTACAAAGTGATAACTGACTGTGTTCTAAAGATCAGATAAGAGGAAAAATAGGAGATAAATGAGTCAATTCTCAGGAAACAGAAACTCCCTTCCCAAGTGACTCACAGGACCAAGGCCTAGAAGCCCGCAAGGCCTGACCTTAAGCTGATTAAAATTCATTTACTACTTAGTATTTCCGCAGATCTTTATAGGAACAAAAATGCATTCACTTTGCCATAATTATTCTGAATCATCTCTTCTAGCTCATTAGATTTTATTTATGTTCACAAAAACAAACCAAAGGATTATGGCTTAGACTCCCAAAGGTCACTTCAAGGAGATTAATAAAAGCAATCAACTTAGATATTTACCCTTCTTTAAAAGACTTCTTAAGACCAGGCATGGAAGACCCTCAGCATCAAGACACTGGGTCACACCACCCACCAAGACTTGGGTTCATACCATCCACTTAAACTTGGGTTCACACCATCTACCCAGAGACAGATTTATACCATCCACCCAGGCATGGGTTTACACCATCCACTCAGACACCAGGTCACACCATCCACCCAGACATAGGTTCACACCATCCACTCAGAAACAAGTTCATACTATCCTCCCAGACATGAGTTCACACCATCCTCCCAGATACCAGGTCACACCATCCACCCAGACATAGGTTCACACCATCCACTCAGAAACAGGTTCATACTATCCACCCAGACATGAGTTCACACCATCTTCCCAGAGACCAGGTCACACCATCCCCCCAGAGACAGGTTTACAGCATTCATGCAGATATGGGTTCACTTCATCCTCCCTGAAATGGAACCAGGGCTCCTTGGGGAAATGCGTGGTTATTCTAGGCCCAGAACCGGGAAGACTTGGAAATGATCCAGGAGCATCTTCGGTGCCATAAAATGAGTGTGCCCAAAAGTATACTCAGGAGTGGCAAGTGTGTCATAAGCAGTGAGCTTGCTGACAGAGCCCCCAGTGGCCAAAACCAGGAACCCAAGCACCTAGGTCAATAGTGCCATGCCCAGGTAGAACCGGAGTCTCAGATAAGGATCTGTGTGTCCACACCGACACAGACAAGCAAAGGAGTGAGTGGACGGAGCAGATAGATTCCCCATGGAGAGGAATTCTCATCATGTATGGCACCCACCCCTCCCCCAACTTCAATCTGTGTGGTGTGAACCCACTCACACCCCCAGTTACTGTGGGAGGGGAACAGGTGGAGCTTCATTCACAAATTTGGCAGATGGCATCTCATCCAGAGGGTGAGGAATGGCTGCAGTGACAAGTTGTGAGAGCACTGTGTCCCTGATGAAGAGAGGTGTGCTGCCTCCATGACGTCTGTCCCCAAACCACACCCTGTTTGAGCATGAGTAGATCAGATAACCCATTGGGAAATCATTCTGCCTCATGCCTGGGCAGCACTCAGCAAAACTGTTAAGGTTGTGGATAAGGATAAGACTGTGGGAGCCCACAGAGGCAAGACTAGTGTAGGGTGCTCTGGGTGGGACTTGGGACAGAAAAAGGCACTAGATAAAAACAGATGATGAGAAGAAGGCACACATTTTGTCAGTCACGCTCTATATTGGCCTTTTAGTTGTAACAAATATGCCATCACAGCATAAGATGCTGACCACCAGGAACTAGCTAGCCCTGGACCATATGGGGGCTCTGTACATCACAGATTTTAGTAAATAGTGATGGCCTGCTCGTGGTTAGACTGAAGCTGTGATATGGAGCCACATTTTTCTGCTTCCTGGCAGCCATTCCCACTGTGGCAGGGCGGGGGAGTGGAGGCATGTAGGCTCGATTAGAGCGATGTGATACAAATGCAGACAGCTGGGAAGAGCAGACAGCAGTCTCTGTGGGGTTCTGCAGACACTGGAGACTTCGGGCATTCATTTCAGGACTGTGAAGAACCACGGTGTCCTAAGGCAGACTTATTTCTGACAGTATCCCTTGGCTGTCAAGGACAGATGCCCAAGCAGAAGGCAGTAGTAAAGGTTAAGTTAAATAAACTGCTGGCTATTGGTGAATGGGCATTTGGAGGGAAAGAAAGAAAATGAAAAATATTCATGAAATAGACTCGGTATGTCCTGGGATTTGGCATTGAAGTGAGGGAGTGAGATGTCATGATGAATTTTTATTTATTTATTTATTTATTTATTTATTTATTTATTTGTTTGTTTGTTTGTTTGTTTGTTTTTTAAGCTCCAGGCTTTAACCCCAGAGAGATCATCATGTTGTTATAGCAACTGAGAACTGTGGGATACAGTTGGGCCGGCAGAGTGTAATGTATAGACACTCAGTCACCGTGTAGAGTTCAGAGCAAGGAGCGCCAAGCCTAGAGGGTTCAACCCCTGTGCCGCTGAAGGAACCCAGATAGAATTCTGCCTCCACTCAAACAATGCTGGCGGTGGGAGCCTGCTTTTCCAGAAGTCGGGTCCATTTCCCAGTTACACAGCTCCTGTTGACAAGATAGCACATTTACTCAAATTGGTGCAAACTGTTTAGTCTGCTTTAAGTTTGATGTCTTACCAATGCATCATCCAGGTATTGAGCCTTGGTGGTGGTTGTTGTTTTGGTTGTTTTGTTTTGTTTGATAATACAGTTACTAACCTAACATAACCAAATGTGCTTATTGTTTGGCTTTGCTGCTGCTGTCGTTTGTACAAGACAAGCATGCTGACAGTCAGGGAGCCCTAAGACCTGTCTGTCAGCAGAAGGACAGCTGACGTATGAAGTAGGAAAGCTAAGTAAACAGCCACTAGTCAACACCAGCTTGAGTGATCTTCCCTGTTGTCAAAATGTATGCAGGGCTATCTAGGAAGGGCACTTACATGATTTTTAGCACTAAAAATTAGTAGTTCTTATTTCCAGTTTTAAAAACATGCAGTTAACTTTTAGTCATGCAGCCTGATTAATCCCCAAATATTGGCATTGTGGCAGGAAGCTGGCATGCTCAGTAGGTACATGCTGCCTTTGGATGGTTATTATTCTAAAGTTTATTTTTTAATGTCTCTTTGCTTTTTAATTTTTTAATCAAGTGGAATTTTCAAGAAGAGATAAGCATTAACACATGACAAGTTCTGCCTGTCTGAGCCAGCATCTGTGCCCCCAGGGATGGAGGCCAAGCTTCAGCAGATGCCAGAACATGCTCAGAGGCCCAGGGCCTGGGCTCCTGAGTGCCTGCCTGAAGTGTGCTGTAGGACGTAGGAAAGCCCCTCACATAGAGAGATTAAACAAGAAGGAAGATGATTCTAGTGATAGTGGTGTGGGTTTTTACCTAGGTCTTAGTGTGTAGTCTAAGTTGGCCTGGAGGCAGTCCTGCCTCCTGAGTGCTGGGAATGTGGGTGTCTGTTGCCATCCCTGGCTAGGACAAGGTGCTTTTTGAAAATTCTATCATGTCAAGCACGACTAATGCTGGAAGTAAATCATCCTGATGACTTGTGATAGGTTGTTCAGAAGTTTGCATAGGTTCTGCGTTTCTCTGTAGTGAGAGAGGCCTCTCCTAGCTCTGAACCACCTTACCCTGTTTACTTCTCACTTCATGTTAATATATATTAGCTCACCACATTGGTTTATTTTGGTCTCTGCCCTCGGTAAGGTCTGAGTTCTCTGAGTTCTGAACTGGCATCATATTCCTGGTCATATCTATAGCCTTATTCATAAGGCTCTGTATCTTCTAGTGGAGATTTGTTAAATGTATGACTTTAAGGTTTGACTATGAAATGTCCCCATAGCTCCTATTTGCATGCTTGGTCTCTGGTTGGTGGTACTGTTCGGGGAGCTGGAGGAAGCAGACCACAGGGAATGGCTCTTTGGGAGGCTAGCACAGACCCTGGTTTTTTTGTTTTCTGTACCTTGTAGTAAACAGCTCTCCACCCCCCACTCCTGCCATTGTCCTGTCTAAGTGCAAGGGGCTAAGCAACCACAAACTGAACCTTGGAAACTGACACCCATGAGTGGGAAGCAGCTCTCCCTGATACACTGAGCACTATTAAGGTGTTAACATGTGTTCAAAGTCAATGTTAGTGTTAATGAAAAGTTCTTTCATTTGTATTGAAAGTGTTAGTTTTCTGTAAACAAGAAAAACATGTCGGGGATTGGGCAGTTTGACTCTCTGAGTAGCAAATGTTGGACTCTCCTCTGCTGCCTTGCTGCCTACAGTCGAACTGTCAGGCAGACAGCACCAGCCGTGAACAGTACATGGACACCTTGAGAAAACTGCAGAAGAGCACAGCCCCAGCCAGGGCTGTTTTGAAGGTTTGTACTAGCTATTTTGTATTGCAACCTTGAATCCTAGTTTACCCTGCAGCCATTTCCAGCTAGGCCAGAGGGGGAGCTCTTCCCTTATGGCTAAGAAAAGAAGGATGATGGTTGGTGCTAAGAGGCAACACTGAGTTTGGTCCAAACAAATGTGTGTGGTTGGTCCAAACAGCCTTTCCCATGTATGTAAGAGGCTGCTGGAACCCACTGCCTGGGTCAGCTGAGAGTAGTCTCTGTGCTCAGGTTCACCTGTTCTCTGCCTTCCTCCGTTAGGCACCAGCCTGGCCTTCACCTCCTGCCTGCTCAGCCCCTTCTGTCCACACACCATGTCAGGATCCCTGTTGCCCCTTTCCTATACTCTGTCCTTTTTGATCACTTTTATCAAAAGTGGAGTCCTTAAATAGATACTGCCATTTGGCTCTTGAAGATGCTGTGTGTTCTTTCCTTTGTAGATCTCTGCACCTGAATGCCACATATAGTTAGTTACTCGTTGTACAAAGCCAGTGCTCCATAAGGCATAGTGAAATAGACAGTCTTTCCATTTATATTCTTTTAATGGAAGACCACCAAATCATCCTAGTAACTTAGTGAAACTATTAAAGAAATGAACATTAAAGTATTTGTAGAAAATGCCATAGGAGCTCAGAGAAGTCCTGCTGCTTGATTTAAGCAGCATGGAATAGTCTGTACATGTTAGTAATGGAAGTTCCCTCGCAGAGCTTCACTGACACCAGGCCAACTGCAAGCACAGGCCTAGTGTGGCTTGAGTTGTCCTGAAGCCTGTGGCCTGCAGCTCCTCCTTGCCTCCTAGTTCCCTTTGGTGTTGGTTGGTTCCAGGAGCACTCACTTTTCATCCACCACCCCAGGAGCCTGAGGCTGGAGCAGCAGTCCAGTGTTTGTTCAACTGTGTCACTTTCAGGAGTTCAGTGAAAACTCTAAACAAGAGTCCACCTTGATCCCCTATGGTGAATTTCAAAAATGTGTTTACCCAGCTAGTGCGCACTGCTGTAGAGGGAGTCCTGGGTCTCAGTCCTGCCTGACCCCTCATGGAGCTACCCTTGCTCTGTGTGATGATTGGACAACTGGGTGAAGCAGCACAGGAGGGTGACAGTCTGAGGATACTAGCTCTTGTAAGTCTCCCTCCCCAGCTTGGGGCCTGCAGTCTGCTTTGGGCTGGTGGCATGGTATAAGGACCAAACACACCCACCATTCAAATAGCTACTCATGTATGCTGTCCTTACTTTAGAAAGAGGAAAGTGAACTTGAACTCATAGGATTTAAGACGGAAAGTTGGAAAGTTAAAATAGAGTCGATATTTCAAAGATTCAGATACACAAAAAAGGAAACATGTGGCTCCTTTAAGTGAAAGGCCCTCACAGAAAGAGTGACTTTTTGGGGTCTGGGCTTCTTATTCTCTAAATCCTTGCTGCTGGAGCACCAGGAATAAGTGGTGCCTGTGTTTACTGGCATTTTAATGCTTAATCAACCTCTTGAGTCAACCCCCTTTGTGTTCTGTACTGACTGGACAACCAGATGACGCAGGCTGGGAGTGAGCACCTGTGTTACCACCACAGAAACTGTTGGGTGCTTTGTGCTTTGACAGGGTAGGGCAAGAGAAGCCCTGTGGTGTGCTGATCTCTTGACAGACCAGAAAACAAAGCCACCTCTCTCCCGAAACTGGTAGATCAGATCTTTCTTACACTACCATTAGCCAGAGTCTCTACTACTAGTAGAGACTAATCTAGTCCCTTGATTTTCCCCCTTCTTGACACTTTTTTTGGTTTTGTTGTGGTGGGTTTGGGGGGTTGTGGTAAGGCATGCTGATTATTTTTTGTCAACTTACTGACTAGAGTCACCTGGGAAGAGGGAACCCCAATTGAGAATTGCCGCCATTGGCCTGGGCTGTGGGTGTATGGGGGGCATTTTCTTGACTGATAATTGATGTGGGAGAGTCCAGCCCACTGTGGACAGTTCCACACCTGGACAGCGCAAGTCTGAGTTGGATGAGAAAGCAGGCTGAGCAAGCCATGAGGATCAAACCAGTAAGTGCATTGCCCCATTGTCCCGCTTTCAGTTCCTGTTTTTGCGTTCCTGCCTGGAGTTTTTACCGCGTCTTCCTTCAATGGTGGAATGTAACCTGCAAGCTGAAATAAACCCTTTACTCCCCAGGTTGCTTTTGGTTATTGTTTTATTAGCAGCAGCAGAAAAGCAACTAAACAGAGAGGTTGGTTGATTGGTTGGTTGATTTATTTTATTTTATTTTATATAATAGATTTTGATCATATTCTTTCTCCTCCCAGATCCTACCTACCTTCCTATCCACCCAACTTCATGTTCTCTCTCTGTTACACACACACAAATAAAGAAAATCAAAACAGACAAAAAGTTTTTTTAATCAGTAAGACAAAAATTAAATGAGGCAAGAAGTACACAGACATGGATTCCACTTTGTTAGTCAGCTGTTCCTGAGCATGGAGCCTGCACTGGAGTGTGCTTGATATATCCCGTGACACTCCACTAGAGAAAACCGATCTTCTCTTCCCATCAGCTATCCATTACAAATAGATTCTTGACTAGGGGTGGGACTTTGTGTCCACTTCCCCTTTTCAGTGACGAGATTTTTGTCTGGTTTGAACCGGTGTAGGCTTTTGTTTGTATACTGTCACAGTCCCTGTGAGTTCATATGTATATCACTCCTGTTATATCTGAAAGACGCTATTTTCCTTGTAGTCATCCATTACCTCTGGCTTTTACAATCTTTCTTCCTCCTCTTCCACATAGATCCTGAGTCTTGAGGGGAGGGGTTTGATGAAGATATTCAGGACTGCATGCTCCAAAGTCTCTTACTCTCTACACATTGACCAGTTGTGGGTCTCTTTGTTAATTACCATCTACTGCAAGAAGTAGCTTCTCTGATAAGGCTTGAGTGATTCTCTAATCTACTTTATTTTATTGCTATGTTCTTTTAGCAGAATAATAGTATTAAGTTTTCCCCTAGGCCCGTGACCTATCTATTCTCGGGTTCTTAGCCAATCTTAGCAGTATCAGGAATGGGTTCCATCTCATGAAGTGGACCTTAAATCTAATCAGGAAGTGGTTGGTTACTCCTGTAACATCTATGCCACTATTGCACCAGTGGATCTTGCAGTCAGATCTCTGTTGTAGGTCACAGGGTTGGTAGCTGGATGATGTTGGTACTACTTTTTTCCTCCCGTAGTATAAAAAGTACCTTCTAGCATCATGAACGCTAGTCAGTAGGGGTGAAGCTTCTAATTTGTCACCAGCTCAATTTCTCCATGGTTGATGACATAAAGAAGCTGTCTTCAGTAAAGGCCTACCATCATGTTATACAGAATAATCAATAGCCTTGACAGTGGCCTACAATATTTAGGTGGGGAGTCTGTGGGACCCCTTTGGCCAATAACTCAACAAAATATAACTGTTCCTGGCACTGGAGGCCTTAGTTGGTAGCATAAGATGTCTAGTTAGGGCATTGTCTTCCCCTTTATATGGTGATTCGATTTAAATTTCTTGCACGCATGTCTATATTTTAGGAAGCTTCTACAGTAGTTGGTGTCTATTTGGCTTTTCAAAAGGCCTTTCCTGTCCATTGTCCCTCCCCACATTCCCTTTTACCCCAACTTTCCATCCCTCTCCCCATTTAATCTTCCTATTTTAGTTTCCCCTTTATTTCTTTATAACACTATACTTTATTTCCCCTTCCTTGGAAGATCCTCCTCTACCCACTGGTCCCTTAGTAGGTACCTAACTGCTATGGTTATTAAGATTATCGAACACATATCCAAAGTGTAAAAGCTGACATCCACATATATGACAAAACATGCAATATTTGTCTATTTTTGGTCTAGGTTACCTTGTTCAGGATGATTGTTTCTATTTATCTGCAAATTCCATAATTTCATTTTATCTTAACAACTGAATAATATTCCACTGTGTAAATGTGCCATATTTTTAGTATCCATTTATCAGTTGATGGATATCTAGGCTGCTTCCAATTTCTAGCTATTATGAATAGAGCAGCAGTGAACAAGGATGAGCCAGTATCTTTATAGTAGGGTATAGATTCTTTTGGTTATATGCCCAAAAGTAGCATAGCTGGACTTTGTGGTAGATCAATTTTCAACTTTTTTTTGAGGAACTTTCACATTGATTTCCATAGGGGCTGTACCAGTTTGCACTCCCATCAACAGTAAATAAGTGTTCCCCTTTCTTCACATCTGCCTAGCATGTACTGTCCTGTGTTTTATTGATCAAGGCCATTCTAATAGGATGCAATGTGTTGTTTCAGTTCTTTTAAAAAAAAATAATGTGTTGACAATTGCTTTGCATCCTAATACGTGGTCAGTTTTGGAAAGGTTCCATGGACCACTGAGAAGAAAGTATATTCTTTAGTGTTTAGTGGAATAGTCTGCAGGTATCTGATAGGTCCATTAGATTCATGACACTGTTTAACTTCAGCATTTCTCCGTTTTGTTTTCGTCTGAATGGCCTGTCTGTTGGTGACAGTGGAGAACTGAAGTCACCCACTACCAGTGTGTGAGAGTCGGTCTATGACTTTAGCTATAGTAGTGTTTCTTTTAGGAACTTGGGTGCCCATGTGTTTAGTGCATAAGTGTTGAGAATTAAAATATCCTCTTGGTGGACTTTTCCTTTGTGAGTATGTAGTTTCCGTTTTTATCTCTTCTATTAGTTTTGGCTTGAAATCTATTATGTCAGCTATTAGAATAGCTATACATACTTGCTTCTTGGGTCCATTTGCTTAGAATACCTTTTCCATCCTTTTACCCTGAGGTGATGTCTGTCTTTGATGACTAGGTATGTTTCTTGGATACAGCAGAAGGATGGATCCTGTTTTCTAATCGAAACTGTTAGTCTGTGTCTTTTTGCTGGGTGATTGAGACCATTAATATTAATAGGTACCAATGAGCAGT
Source organism: Peromyscus attwateri (assembly GCA_902168425.1). Taxonomy (NCBI): domain Eukaryota; kingdom Metazoa; phylum Chordata; class Mammalia; order Rodentia; family Cricetidae; genus Peromyscus; species Peromyscus attwateri. The sequence goes on from CABHPP010119569.1 coordinate 22,430, forward strand.
ATTTATTGATTTCTTTATTTTGTTCCTGTATGGCAGCCCCCTTCCTTTTTTTTTTTTCTTTTGACCAACTGTCCTAGGGGTGTGTATTCCTTGTGTCTTCTTGAATATAGCTAATCTTTTCTTCAGACTGAAGTTTTTCCTCTAGTGCCTTCTGTAGAACTGGATTGGTAGATAGAAATTGCCCAAATTTGGTTTTATTGTGGAATGTTTTTCTTTCTCTGTCTATTGAATCACAGTGTCAGTCAGTAGTTATACTGGGTGTAGTAACCTGGGCTGTTATCTGTGGTTCCTTGAAGTTTGTAGAACATCTGTCCAGGCCCTTCTGGCTTTCAGAGTCTCCCTTGCAGTGATTCTCAACCTTCCTTATGCTGTGACCCTTTGATACAGTTCCTCATGTTGTGGTGACCCCCAACTTTAAAATTATTGCTGTTGCTACTTCATAACTATAATTTTGCTACTGTTATGAATCGTAATGCAAATATCTGTTTTTCTGATGGTCTTAGGCTACCCCTGGAAAGGGCCAGTTGACTCCCCAATGGGGTCGCGACCCACAGGTTGAGAATCACTGCTCCATTGGCAAGTTGGGTGTTATTTGAATGGGCCTGACTTTATATGTTACTTGTTCTTTTTCCCTTGCAGCTTTTTCTTTGTTCTGCATGTTTAGTGATTTGATTATTATATGTCATAGATGGGGGTTTCTTTTTTGGTCCTGTCTATTTGGTGTTCTGTATGCTTCTTGTAGCTTGAAAGGCTTCTCCTTCTTTAGATTGGAGAAATTTTCTTCTATGATTTTGTTAAAGAAATATTTTGCATGCCTTTGACCTGCGTTTCTTCTCCTTCCTCTGTTCCTATTATTTGTAGCTTTGATCTTTTCATAGTGTCGCAGGTTTTCTGGATATTTTGTGATTGGATGTTTTTTAAGTTTGAAATTTTCTTTGACTGGGGTATTCAGTTCTTCTACCTTGTCTCCAACGCCTGACATTTCTCTTCCATTCCTTCTACTATGTTGGTGAAGCTTGCCTCTGAGGCTTTTGTGTGGCATGCTGAGTTTTTCCTTTCCAGGTTCATTTCAGCTTGGGTTTTCCTTAGTGATTTTATTGTTTTGTTAAATTCTGCTTTCGTGTCTTGAAGTGTTTTTATTATTCCATTCAGTTGTTTTTGTTTTCAGTCTTCATTAAAGAAAGCCTTTATTCATATTTTCTTTAAGGTCCCTGAACATATTCATAATTGCTGTTTTGAAGTCCTTGTCTTGTGTTTCAGGTAAATTGTTTTTGACTGCCTAACACAATAGTCTTGTTGCCTTCTGGAGGAGGCTATTGTCTTGGTTGTTCATATTTGTGACATTTGTGCTGGGGTCTAAGCATCTGGAGTTAGGATGTTTGAAGTGATTCTTGGTGTAATAGCCAGTCCTATTTTTGTTGGGTGGGAGTTCTGTTCTTTGGTTGCTGTTACCCACTCTGAGTCCTAGCCAAGTGTGGTGATGTAGGGTCCCTGGGTAACAGCCAAGTGTGGCAGGTATGGGGTCCCTGGTAGAGAGCAGGTCATTGAGAGGAGTCACAAAGAAATGTGACTAGATGGAGATGTGCTGGAAGGCAAGGCCGAGAGGAGCGGCAGAAAAGAACTAGGGAACCCTGGGTTTGCACCAAGAGCCCAAGTCCCAGGAGAACAGAGGGAGGCTGGGAGGAGGGGCAGCAGGCTGAGGCCAGTCCATGGGTTAGGTATGGAGACACTGAAATGGGGGACAAGAAGGAGGATGAGGTCTCCTGCCTGGGTCACAGCCTGGTGTGGCAGCTGTAGTAGAGAGGTTCTGTGCCTTGGTGGAGTCACAAAGGAGTGGAGATGGGCAGAATTGGGAAAGCCTGAAAGGAACCACTAGGAGTAACTAGGGGACCCTGAGTCAGAACCAAGATCATTTTTGAGACAGGGTCTCATTCTGTAGTCTCTTTCCTCAGTTTCTCAGGGTTGGGATTGCAGGTGTGAGCCAGTACATGTAGCTCCCTCTCGATCTTTACTGGTCAAGTGACTGGAGTTAACCAGTTTTATTTCACTTCATTGCTGAGACTTGAACCTGGGGCCTTACACTTCCTGGCAAGTGTGTCAGTGGCCTGCACTACACACCCAGTTGCCATCTGTTTTGCTAGGAAAGACTAGGAAAATTCTCTGGGAATTAGGCAGAATTTTTTTAAAATTCTTTTTCTATAGGCAGAATTTTAACGTCATTTGTTTTGAACTTGGATCTCAAAATGTTTCCCGGGCTGCTTCCAAACTTGGGGGCCCAAGAGATCTTCCTACCTCACCCTCCAAGCACATGGGACTACATGAATATGCCATTTTGCCCAGCTAGAATTTGAACTTCCTCACCTGTAAATGCTCTGTAAACTGTTGTATGTACTTCATGCAGTGCCTGTGCCCGCAGAGTGGGACAGGATTGATTATAAAGTAGCCCTGGAGAAGAGACAGTGAAGACGCAGCCTCACAACAGGTCACTGCTGCTGATGCTGCTGCTCTCTAGGTTCCTGAAACATAGTCGAGCACCTCATACTAACCTAGGGCCCCGAAGCTCCTGCCCAAGTGACTTCAGATCTCCTGGGCTGTGTTTTCAGCAACACTTGGGAAGCAGGCTCTCTGCAGGAAGGCTGATGATGTAATCAGAGTGTACTGTGTACAGCATCCTGGGTCTGCCTTATCCTGGTGCTTAGGTCATGGAATAGGTGTGGTGAAGTCTGACTGCTGTCCTAGTCCTTCAGGGCACTGGGTTCACCGTGAGGTGTGGAGTGGTCCCAGCACTGGCTGACTTAGCACCCTCTGCTGCCTTCCTGAAGCTCCACCCTCAGCCCTGTCTTCTTCGACCTGCTTGTCACTTCCTGTTTTTGATGGTTGGTGCTTCTTTTGGTAGTTTCTTCTGAATTATAGAAGCTGTTATTTGTTGTATACATTTGCTCAAGCCTTTTATTGTGTAACATTTCAGAAAAGTGTCTGGGGTTTAGCTTATTTCAGAACTGAGATACCCCCAATAAAATAGCTTCTGACAAGCAGACTCAACCAGAAAAATATACCAGTGGTTCTATATTTTTATTATGTCCTCTGTAAAGTGCCAGACATTATGGTATACATCTATAATCCCAGCACTTAAGAGGCTAAGACAGAAGTATTGCAGATTCAAGGCCAGCCTAGACTACATACTGAAATTCTCTCTCATATATAAGGATAAGTAAGATTGGTTAGACGGTTCAAGTGGGTAAAGGACTTGCCATGTAGACCTGGTGACCTGAGTTCAATACCCTTAACTCACATAAAGATGGAAGGAAAGAACCAACTTCACACAGTCATCCTCTGACCTCTACATGTGTGCCGTAGTACACACACCACACATATAATAATAGTAAACACATTGTTTAAAACATGGTTAGATGCATGTACATTTTCAAAGTAGCACATAGATAATATATTTCAATGCTGTGATTTCTTAGTGGGAACATCATAAAGCATTAACAATAGAATGCATATGTGATGTTCTCTGTGTATGTATGCATGTTCATGAATGTAAAAGTGTGTGAGGGTGTGCATGGGAGGGGACTTGCAGAGGTCATTGTCAACTGTCTTCCCTCATCATGTCCCCATCTTATTTTTGGAGACAGTCAGGGCTTTTCACGAGCCAGCTAAAGTGACTGGCTGTCAAGCCCAGGGATCCCCTTGTGCCCATCTGTCCAAGGCTGGGGTTACAAGCCCATGCCCTACACCCAGGTTTTACATGGGTATTGGGGATTACACTTGGGTCTTCATGCTTTTGTGGCAGGCATTTTACTACCTGGGGCATCTCTCTAGCCCCCACATGGTATTGTTTTGGGGGGTGGAGTTTGAGACTCTCTCTCTCTCTCTCTCTCTCTCTCTCTCTCTCTCTCCCTCCCTCCCTCCCTCCCTCCCTCCCTCTCTCCCTCGCTCCCTCTCTCCACCTGCCGCTGCCTCCTGAGTACTGGGATTAAAAGTGTTCACCACTGTGCTCACTTCCCAGATGTCATTCTTAGTATGAGGTTGGGACTCTACTTTATGGACAGTAACATTAGAAAAGCGGGTGTCATTTGTCAGGCGCTCTGATTGGAGTCCCGGTTTTCTTGCGCAGTACTCTTGAGGCCTTGAGCTTCTGAGTGCACTGATGCTGGGAATGCACCAAGGGAACACTTGGAACATTCGTCTACAACAAAGTACTCAGCACTTAGAGTAGATGGTAGCTAAAGAATTGAACTTGGCATCTGGAGAGCTGGCTCAGCAGTTGGGAGCAAATACTGCTCTTGCAGAGAACCTAAGTTAGATTCCCAGCACTCATGGCAGGTGACTCACACCTGCCTGTAACTCCAGCTCAGGGAACCTAACACCTCTGACCTCCTCAGGCACCTGAACGCATGTGCACACACACATAAGCATAATTAAAAAGAAAATGACTCTTTTAAAACAATTTAAAGCTAGCATTTGCTTCCTGTTGGGAATATTGCTACAGAGCATTGGAAAAGGAAAATGTCCTCCAACAATCATTACAAACTATCTTCTAGTGTATGAGTATCTTAAAGGAAACTTTTCTGGGTATAGTGCAACCTTAGTGATAATGAATTTAGGTTGTAAAATTGGCATCATGCACACATATTTCACACTAACGCAAGGTTTCCATTAAAATAATAAATACTCTTATATACTGATTTCCAAGCATTAATGCTTTCTATTGGCTCTTAGCTAATAGTCTGACTTTGTTTCTAGAGTTTAATGTGTAGGAGAGAGTTAGAAAAGGAGCAAAGGTGATGAGAACAGTAGCACTAACTACAGCTGAAAGCTGTGTTCAGGGTCCCTGACATGCCGAATGTTGTGTGCATTGCATGTATTCTTTAATCCTTTGAGCAGTCCGGGCTGCTTAGTAACTCATTTGCCTGAGGTCACCTGGTAGCGAGGACAGAACTTGGATATGACTGGAGCACTGACTCATCTTGCGTGGGCTAGTAATTCCTTCAGCGTCTTTTTTCAAGTTATCCCAGGCAGTCCTTGCTTTGGAAGTAGTTGCTTGAATGTCCCACTGTATTTTCCCCTTGTTCCTTTGTAATTTTTGGTGACTGAATTGCCTCATCAGAAATATTCTGACACTGAAAAAGATGCTGTTGAGCTCTCCGAGACCAGTCTGCAAAGTGGTCCACCAGTTAGAAGGATACACCTCTCTCGCCTTATCTACAGGGAAATGGCCTTCCAGGAAATTCAGATCTGCCAAGTGTGAATGCAGGATGTGGTTCCTGAAGCATGCTCAGTGGTGGGAACCTCCTTTTCTTGAACAGCATTTACCCGGGAGTAAGTGAAGACACATGTCCTGACACCAGATCTAGAGCTGGGAACACTGGGATTATGGTACAGTTTCGGTAATAGAGGTAGATGGCAGCCCAGCGTAACAGCCAAGTCAATAGAATCCTTCCTTTTTGCTTATTCAGTTCTTCACCCAGCAGAGCCTCAGAAATAGATGAGAGCTTTGTGGAAGGAAAAAAATGAAAGAGAGCACCTGCGTTCTCAAGGCTGAGGCCTCACTTTTGTTCCGGGTGCTGAGTTTTTTAAGAGGGTGTGTCTTTATTTAATGTGTGGGCATGTTGGCCTGGGGAAGACATTGAGCTTCAAAAGGCAAAATGTTTTGTAACCCAGAAGTGTAATTGTGAGTAGAATTATTATATCTGATGATGAAATGAGACCTGACCAGTGTGCTCACAGCACGTGTGGGGTTGTACTTGCTGGCCCTGCTTCTTTTGAGAGATGAACACAGCCCTAACCCCATGGAGATGCAGCCTGTTTGAACAGCGACAGATGCAAATGCAGCTTAGGGAGCAGGCCAGCTCTTCAGTTCAAAGGAAGAGAGGAACCTGACTTGCTGGCAGTTTACATGCTGGTGATGGTCTGATTTCCTCAGGAGCTGATGGTAGATAGTGGGGATCCACCTTCAGCCAAAGGTGTGGGTAGCCACCGCCTTATAGCAAGCAAGAACTTCAAAGCGGGGAAGGTGAGCCACACACTTGCCCCAGGCTTGGGAGAGACAGACTTGGAATGGGAATTCCAATCTCATAAAAGTTACTAAACAGCTCTCAGGCGTCAGGCAGCCTTTGTAGCTAAAGTTCCCAATGGGTCTGAACCGAGTTTGGCACATATAATTATTTTGGCATAAAAAATAGCCATTAACCATTACAGAGGATTTTTAGAATTAGTCATGGTATTGAGGATGGCTGTTGAGACCTCCTCCGGAGTTCCTAAGTCTTTTTAAGGTAATCTGTTCTTCTGTAATGTTAGGTTAGCACTTCATCGGATGAACCGCATGCTGCAGTGTTTCAACTGTGGTCAAGTATAATAGAAAATCGGCTGTGTGTGTTTGTGGGGTACAGTGCACACATGAGCAGTGGCCAGAGATCAATATTAGGTGTCTTCATCTGTCACTATCCATCTCATTTTTTGAGACAGGGTCTCTCACTAAACCTGAAATTTAGCAATTCAGAAAGGCTGGCTGACCACTGAGCTCCAGGGACCCACGTGTCTCTGTCCCAGGCTTTTATGTGGATGCTGAAGACCTGAACTTGTACCCTCATACTTGTACCACCGGAGTATCTTTCCAGCCCCAGACCCAACATTTCAACCATTTCAGCTTACTGGTCAAAAGCATTTGCATTTATAAGATTGTGTGATTGTCCCCAGTGTCCTTTTCTAGAATTTTCCCATCACCCTAGTGATGTGTTCTTAAGAAATCTCTTACTATAGCTATATCAGGTCATCAATTGGGGTGACTTTAGTAACATCTTTTTGTTTCTTTGTTTACTTTGTTAAGCAGTTAGCTATCTGATTTTTTTTTTTTGAGCAGATAGCAAGAAGCAGAAAAAAGTAAAATAAGCAATGATTCATGAACTGGATAATTACCTTGTGATTATAAGTTTTGTGGTAATAACCTAAATACTTAATCATAGAGCCGTGTCCTGAAATTCAGCTTGTGCAAAAATAATGAGCAGCCTCATCCGTCAACTCTTGAACTGGGAAGTAGGTTTTCAGACCCCTGAGGCTGAGGGTTACTGTTACAGTTACTAAGCATTTTCCTTCATTAAACATAACCTTATTTAATCTGTGTGACAGTCTAGCAGAATAGGTGACCTTAAGCCAGTTTCCTAAACGTCAAGGCTGTTAAACTCTGGCATTTTGTTTTTCCTTGGTTGCTTCTGGCAGAACGGAGGCTTAGGGACATTAGGTGCCTGGCTCAAAGCCCTTATCCAGTTGATCAACCAAGGCTAACCACTTACCAGAACCTCACTCTGTCAGAATACACTGCTTTGTTAGAGACCTCCAAAGTATACTTAGAAAAGGAAGAATGTATTTTTTTTTTTTCTCCCTGCTCCTCTTTCATGTGCTTCAAAAGAAAATGCCCACATAGAAGAAGAAAATTAGGCTGGCATCTTAAGTTAGAAAATGCCATGTGAAACCAGGTAATGTCCCATTCAGCCCCACACCCTAGCCTGCCCAGCACCTCCATAGTTAGATGGTAGTTCCTGGGTTGGTTTTCATAACTGGCCTGCTGGCCTGACAGCTCATTTCCTTTTGGAGCTAGAGGCTCCTATCAGTTCACCAGATTGTCCCTAAGTAAGTGACAGATAAGTGGGAACTGGTCCTTTGGAATTTAATCAGCTGAGGTGGAAGTGCTTTGGCAGCTGTTGTAAAGATCTACTGGGCTGTTTGTCCCGCTGTCTTGGCCTCTGAATACTCGCTCTCCTGATATTATCAGGCCATCAGAGCTCCAGGGCCTTCTGTCTCCCGGAATGCACATCCACCCCACAAACTACTCCTGCACCCGCAAAGCCCACAACAGAAATGTTCTCGCCTGACTTGATAAGCGAAGAACCAGTTCTTCACAGGTGGGGGTAGAGAACAGAGATTAGCTTTCAGAACTCGCTCACCTGTCACCTGGACCTTCCTCCTCACAGAAAAGCAGCACCATTTGAGTGAAAATTGTCCTCCTCTGCATGCAGACCATGCTCACCAGTTACCCCCGAAACTCTCCAAGCCCCTTAGACCTCATCAACTCTTGTAAGTAGCTTGTGAACTGACTTTGTATTAGCTGGCAATATCTGTGACAGAGGCAACTCTTGACTTCCTAAAGAAAGACAGGTTTTGTGGAACTGTGCAGAAGAAGCTATAGGAGCGAGTGGAGACGTGCGACAGGCCTGGGCACGAGCAGTGGGGGACCTGGAATGTTCTCAAAGATGCCCGAGGACAACCCGGACAGCTTAGCTCCAGGCATCCTCAGTCCCTTTCTCAGCTCAGGCTCCTTCTGGAAGCCCAGAGGGAGGGGGTGGGGAGGGGTACATGAACCTGCTGTTTGGGCAGAGAGAACCCAATTCTGGAGGCTCTGACTCCTATGCAGCAGCCATCCACTCTACTGAGCATCACTCATGAATACCCACGGCACTCCCCAGGCCCCAGTGTCTGTGCCCACCAGTGAGGCCTTCCAGTGGGGTGGTGACTCTGTCTCCTGGACTGAGGTGTGCTTGTAGTTCTCACACACACAGAACAAGCCCGTGGACAAGGAAAGAACCATGCAAGAAGGGTTTCTGAGCTTTCGTGCACAAGTCACCCAAGCACTGCTCTCCAGCCTGCTCCTGCTCATTGCTCTATCTCCTAGTACTTTGTTTTCCTAAACAAAAACACGGTTCAGCCCTTCCCCAGAGCCCTCTGGCCTGCCCTGCCCAACTCCTGCACAGATTTTTAGGCATTTTCATAGAAATCCATTTGGCCGTTTTAGGTGCATTTTCAGCTACCTTGTCCTTGCTCTGGGAACTTGGCATTTAATGTCCCAAAATGGTTTAAATGGGTGTACATCTTTCATGCCTAGCCATTTTCAAGGGCAGCTGCCAGCTGAGGACAGCCACCTCTCATTTTCAGGTTTAATGTCCTCTGGTCTCTGTCCACTGGAGCAAGATGCAGATCCCAGGATACTAGTTTTGATGCAGGGTCTGGGGGCCCAGAACCAAGCATTTGTGTTTCTTGAGCTAGGCATGTAGTTCATGGGAGATCTCTTGCCTGGTATGCAAGAGCCCTGGATTCAACTCATCCAGGACTACAAAAACGAAAAGTAATAATAAGTTACATTTCTAACAGGTTCCCAGCGTGACACCAGTAAGGTTGGTCTCAACTTTTAAAAGTCACTGTTCCTATAAGACAGAGTCTCTGGATTTTTATCTATAACATCTTCCTTATAGTAGGGGATTTCTTTGTTAGTCTGTAGTTCACATTCGATTCTCTGGCATAAATATCAAAAATGAATGAACAGTGGATGGAAAACCCCTTACAAAGGCTCTCTCTATAGTTTCTTCATTGATTCTCCTTTGTCTTCCACTAAACTTCTACACTGAATTTATTGGACATCTTTGTTTGGTGTTGAACAATCTATGAACTAGATTCAAAGGGGAGATGTAACTCTTTAACTTCTCTTTCAAGGCTTAAATGAATTCTAATGTTTTTAATTGCTGGTAATCCCCTGCGTTCCCTAACCCATACACAAACCATTTCACCCCAGGCACTTAGAAAAGGAGCCAGAGCAAGATTCTGCCTCTGCAGGGCTGACTGGTTCAGAAGCATACACATGCCAGCTGCCAGGCAGCTGCTTTCAGCCATGTTTGCAAATAGAAGCATTAGCTGTGTACCCAGAAGGGCATTCAAGGGCCTAAAGACTGCAGGCGCCACTGTGTTGATGTCTTAAAGGTCTGGCTAGATCGCATATGTACTGTATTGTACAGTCACAGCACGTGCGTGTGCTTGCACATACACTATACACCTCATCCTGGAGTGAATAAGGACTCTTCTAGGTGTGCATGTTTAAGTAGCATTCCCCCAATAAGGCAAGGACTTGTCACAGATACGTGAGGCTACCCAGAAAATACCCAGAGGCTCCAAATTAGTAGGCGCTTTTCCCCTCTATGTACAAGACAGTCCGAGCCACAAACAAGCATTCAATATGTGCCCTGATGGGATGAGGCCTTGGATCGTGGACTGTTCATCCTAGTCTCCTGAGTGTTCCATTGTGCATTACCAGCCTGCTGTCCTGCCAACACAAACCAGTTTGTTCTGTCTCTGTCTCCTTTGAGGTAGTCACAGTAGACTGCTCCTAGTGTCCTCTAGAGTAGCAGTGTGGCTGCCGAAACCTAGTGGGTGTTCTGCCTGGGAACAGTGCAAAGTTTGTTGTATGTAGGGTCATGTGCAACATCAAGAAGCTGGAAACATCCAGGGTTTCTCCACATAGATATCGCATCAAGGATGCTGATCATCTAAACATGGCCATTTTAGGATGGATATTGTCTCACAGAATCAGAGAACCTGAAAACTGTATCCTAGTACCTAAAGAGCATGAGTTCTGAATTCAAACTCCCAGGGTTCAAGAAAACCAACAGAAACCATGTGAACTGGGTGGCTTCTCCTCTAGTTGAAAGATCTGTCTCTGGTAGGTGGTCAGCCTTGAAACCATAGACACACAACAGCAGACTCAGCAGGTTCTATTAATATGTATTTGTGCATACAGATATACATGTTTGTGTATAACAAATATAATCAAAGAAAAAGAGGTTAACAACTTGAGAGTGGGGCGCACATGGGAGGGGTTTGAGGAATGGTGACTGGAAGGGAGAAATGATGCAATTCTATTTCAACTAAAAACATTAAAAATAAAATACATTAAAAAGAGAGAGAGCGTGCCAGGAGGTTAATGCTCTTAACATCATGCCTGGCACTCAGTGCCCTCTCCATCTGAATGGCTGTTCCCTAGCAAGCCCATCCTACATCTATCCCTGTGAGCCATCTCTGCCTCCACTCTTTATCGTCCAGTGTCAGCAGTCACGTAGAGAGTGGAACATGGAAACCTGCTGCTTCAACCATCAGTTCTGGAATCCATTTGATAGCATAATTTATTTCGTTAGGCCCAGGGTAATTGCCCTGTGTTTCAAGGTTGTTAAACAAGGTACTAGAAGTAGGCCAGCAAAGACGCAGGTGTTCTGGCTTATACTGTCTTTTGTTGGCCAATTTGCCTCTCGGGTAAAAAGAAAAAAATTAATTGAAACATTCTTACTTACTGGCTCCTTGGCTATTTCATGACCCTCGAAGATGGTCAGGTACTTGAGACTCCGTGTCTTGGTCTCCTCTTGTGAACTGATGGGCGCACAGTTTGTATCTGAATACGGTCGGACTTTCTTTTCTTGCATTGTCATTTCTCTCTTCAGTTGTGAACACAGTCTTTATTTGTTTGCATCCATATCCCCCATGGTGATTTCCGCAGAGAACTGGGTTGTCAACACTGCTCAACCCAGGGTCTCCAGAAACTACAGACTACTGTCACCCTTTCCACATTAAGACTGAAAGACAAAGGGAACATTTTTTGACAATTTTTTTTCAAACACAAGTGTTCCTAGAGGTTTTTAGGTAGGTAAATAGATACTGTTTTAATTCGCTCTCTATTAAGGAAAGGAAGTTTATTTCTCCCTTAGCTTGAAGTCCTTCATGGAGGGAAGTCAGGGCAGGAACTCCAGGCAAGAACTGAAGCAGAGACCATGGAAGAACGGAACTTGCTGACTTGCTCCTCTGGCTCACGTTCATCCAGCTTTCTTATAACTCCAGGGTGGCACTGCTCACGGTGGTCTGGGCTTTCCCACATCTATCATTAATCAAGACAGTGCCCCCACAGACTTACCTACAGGACAGTCTGGTGGGGGCATGTTCTAGTTGAAGTTCCCTCTTCCCAGGTGACTCTAGCTTATGCTGAGTTGACTAAAAACTAACCAGGACAGATAGATATAAGGGCCAACTTTAGTTTTTCTTATTTGTGGAACTGTCTGAAACATTGGGTTTGTCTTTAATTCTCTGTGTAGAGTCAGTTCATGTTGATACTTGTAAAACACTTCAGCGTTGGATATGATCCTTTGATTGGATCTGTTGTGTGCCCAGCAGCTACTTTTCCTGATCCTTCAAGTCCCAAGTTCTTCATACACTTTCATCTTTAACAATTGCATTCAAACAAAATCATCAAACTTCACAAAAATTTTTGAGGAAAACCCAAGCTGTGTGTGTTTCTGTCTTGTTGCCACAGTCACTGTTTGAGATGCAGGAATGGTGTGGGATAGGCAGCTGGCACAGGATGTGTACTGGGTATCTCTGTTCTGAGGATGAGACCAGGTCACATTTATGCTGGCAGATTGTTGAGTCGAAATGAACCACTTCAAAGACACAGGATGGTCATTCTTACCTGTTAGGTTGGCTCTGAATAAACAGTTTTACCCTCTGACCGTTACAGTCATTTAATTATAAATAAGCAGTTATGTAATCATAGAAATGTTTCAGATATTAAAGTGTATAATTGATTGAAAGCCATGTTTAAAGACTTCCTACAAATGGACTCTGCATCGAGAAAGCTGGTACCCAGGGAAGGCATGTGCCCTGCTCTCCAATCAGGTGGAATCTACCTACAGCACCAGCTGCATCTGGAAGGTGCTGGACAGACAGAACCTGCTGCTGGAGTGGCCATTGGAGACCCAGAACCCCAGACTGCCAGCATAGCTGAACAACCAGGGTAGCCGCTTTCATCCATGTGGGTGCTTTTCCTGAAGAAGAACGTGGGGCTTTGAATTTCAGCTGTACAAATAAAGGCACCACAGTGTCATTTTCTGTCCGGGCTTTCTCAAGATGGAGCTATTTAAATCTGAATGTGAAAGAGAATAAAAACACTCTCGAGCCGGGCGTTGGTGGCGCACGCCTTTAATCCCAGCACTCGGGAGGCAGAGGCAGGCGGATCTCTGTGAGTTCGAGGCCAGCCTGGGCTACCAAGTGAGCTCCAGGAAAGGCGCAAAGCTACACAGAGAAACCCTGTCTCGAAAAAACCAAAATTCAAGTTCACATTCAACACTCTCATCTGTAGCTCATTCTCAGCCACACCAGCCCAGTTAGCAGATTCCGCATATTGGGAGCTGGTTTTACTTACCTGCGTCTCACCCCGTGTCCAGTGCATGGTAGAGTGACTCCATTCTCTCTGTAGACCTGAACCATCCCTGCCTTCCTAGGTCTTCTCACTGATGACTGCAGCCCAGCCATCGGCACGTTGACTGTTCTCTGCTACTCACATTGGCCTGTGGTTGTCCATGCAGTCTTGCTTCTCCTGTACCCAGTTGGGTTCTTCTTCTGGTCCCCTGCTGCTCTGGTTCAGAGCCTCAGGTTGTCCCCCTAAGCCTCTTCCAGCCTCACCCTACACCCCTAGACAAGCCAGTGGACAGCAGACACTTTTGTAGTTCCCACTGTTGTGCCTCTCCCCTAAAAGGCACAAGTTTGGAATGAAGTATTCTTTTTTATTGGTAATTTTTAATTATTTCTGTTTATTTTTTGAGATTATAATATAATTACATCATTTCCTCCTTCCAAACCTTCCCATATATATATATAAATAAAAATAGACAGAGATAGACCAATATGTATATCTTTGCTCTGTTTTCAATTCATGGCATCTTTTTTTCATTGTTGTTACTCATATGCATATGTATGTACATATATATATATTTCTAAATATAACCTGTTCAATCTGTATAATGTTACTTGTATGTATGTTTTCAAGGCTGACCATTTGGTATTGGATAATGGTAAAAATTTTTTAGGCATCTCCATTGTTCTATTCAATGAATGTAACTCACACACACACAAATGTAACTTGAATTATTATCCAGATAGAGAACAAAACCATCATTCTAGAACATTCTCTCATTCCCTATTCCCTGTTGCTTAGGCAACTATACCACTCAGTTTTCACCAGACCCTTTTTAAACTTCACATAACAGACTCCCATCAGCTGTCTTCTGGATGAGGCATCTTTCACTTGGGGTGGATTCTTGAGACCATCAGAGTTTCTGCAGATCTGAGTCGTCTTCCCTTCTAGTGCTGAGAGAAATCTGGAGGGACTCAGATGCAAGATTTCTGCAAAGGAACCGACATCTCATTGGGTTTGAAGTGTATAGGGTGTACTTAAAACCCCACCAATAATCAAACTTACTGAAATTCTAAATTACCCTAGTCAACAGTAACTCAAAAATTCTATCTGGTAACTTCATCATTCCAAGTGGACACTAGTATCTACCTACAGAAACAGAATTTCTTGGGAAATGCATTTAGGCCTAAGTCTCTAAGGCAGATGTTGCTTAAAGACTAAAATGCTTTAAAGTCATGAACAGTCAGGTCACATGCTGCCTGTGACTTTTTAGGTAATGTCCTCTTGTGTGAGGCTGTAGAGCAGCCTCTGGTTTTAAAGGCACGGTGTGGTGTCTCCCAGTGCTCACGTGACACTTGTTGCTCTGGTTACAGGCATGCTGCAGAAGTGCCCCTCCATTGATGACTTGGTGGATGCCCTCGTTTCTGACTTGAATATGGACTTTGAAACTTTCTTCATGGATTCTCAATAGCAGAAGCATGGCTCATGTGGATAAGAGTGTCACCAGATACCACAGCTCCAAAAGCTCCATCCGACTTCAGTTCACTGAGGAAATAATTTCTGACAAGCCTTAAATTGAGGGAACTTGGAATAAAGAATGTGTTTGAATTACATTGTGTCTCACCTGCTTGGCAGAGTTTTGAGCATTTTTGTAGTCTATTTGTGAACCACAGAAGTTTCTAATTATAGAGTACCAAGTGTTCCCAGCTTGGTGGCTGTGTCCAGACTGCTGCCTTTCTGTTGATCTCTAATTGGGTGTACTAGGAACTCCGCAGAAAGCTAAATTGTTGCAAATTAGGACAATTTGAAGAGTTCTCAGAAAGATCCCGCCTGCTTTTTAAAGGAAGACTACCCTTTCTGGAGACCTGTCCTTGGATAGTCCGCCGCAGCAACCAAGAAGCCACACTAGGTGTTGGCACTGACACTCAGTCCTTCCTGGTGTTCAGGTGCCACACCAGTGGGCTCAGAACTGGGAGGACTTGAACTCGGGCTTTGCTGCCTTGACTTGGAAGAGACCATTAGTGAGATATATGAAGGTCAAGCAGTGAGTACATAAGGAAATGGTTCAAGCCTTGTCCACCATTCCCTAGAACCCACAGCTTTCTGTTGGTGCCCACTGAGCTGCTACAAGTTACAAATATGAGGAAAGAAATCATTTCATGGACTTAAGGTGTTTTGCCCACCATTAAAGTCAAGCAGCTAAGTGTAGCTCTTCACTTTAAAATGCTATCTGGGAGTACCTCTTCCTGCTTCTCACTGAGTGGCCAGTGACAGCAGAAAGGAGAGTCCCCAACCTGGGGCACATTCACTGCACTCGGACTCTAGAAGCTTCCTACAAGCTCATCAGACAAAAAGGTGTCCTTGGTGACTTGCTGTCCTGAGCCTCTGCAGGAAGGTGCTAGCTACCCTTCTCACCTGCCTACATGTGCATGTCCAGATCTGGATTAATGGGAAAGAAAGTGCTTGGCTCTCGGAGGACCGCTTCCTCATAGCTAGGATGATGTGGCAGTGTCTTGTCTGAGCCTCCTAGGAAGCACCTGGGAGCCTGTTTAGAGTCTGCCAGGAGTAATCAAAGCAGGAGGATGGCTTGGGTGGTGTTGGTGATGGAATGGGCTGCAGTGCCAATGCCTGGCAGGGCTGGAGCCAAATCCCACCCTGTTTGTTCTCCTTATCTGATTTGAGTACAGATCTGATCCTTGTAGACTTGCACTCACAGATGCCAGCTCTGTTCTGGGAAATGTCCCGGGATTCATCAAGCTGCTGTCAGCTGCAGGGCCATATGAAGAGGTGCTGTAACAGGCTCTATGGTGTCACTGGGGTGCCAAGTCCCTGTGTCTTCATCAGTGTTACTTCTACCAGAAACATGGACTAGTCAGGGGAGTTGAGGCAGATTGGGGAAAACAAGGCTAGGCCCCTTTAAGAGGGCTGTTACAGCTGCTAACTAATCATGGGAAGAAAGCCTGCCCAAGTGAGGATACTGAGAGGACCAGTCAGAGGGAAGGGAAGGGACTTAGGAAAGAGGAGGGTCCTAGGATCCTATAAAATGTCCCCCTGAGCCCACTTGGTTCTCTGAGGCTGTCATTTCACATTCTTGGTGCTTTGGTGTTTCCTACACACAATTCTGTGTCCATCCCACAGAACAAACATTGATACCCCAATCATCCCTCATCCCACAATCTCCACACCTATGGGGGCTCAACTAGGATATGAAGACACACCCAAGATCGATATAACTGACCGAATATCGTGATGGAGGACTCTAGTTGGGTGACTGACAAATCCAGCCCTCCAAGCAGCCTCGTGGAAGGAGAGGACCTCTGCCTGTGGTTAGCATAGCCACGTCGCCCAGCCAGCCCCTCTTGTTTCTCGGAGGACTGATAAAAGTAGGGAGCCTGACCTTGGGGGGCTAATGGCTTTGAGCTCATAAAGCTAAACAGAGTTGCTGCACTCCCCAGTAATTGGAGGAATCAGGGTAAGGTCATACTGCCCCTCCCAAACTAAGGTATAGCCCACCATCCTAGAGGAAACAGGCACACTGCTGGGGAGCTTTCCTCCTAGCCCTAAGATGTCTGGTTGATTTTTTTTGTCTCCACAATGCTTGGGCAACTTTCTTTATGGAAGCTTGGACATGCTCTATGAAAGATTAATACCCCTTGGTGGACCGTCAGTACCTTATCCAGACCCTCCCAACTGCCCCTTCTGCAGTCCCTTTTCTCTTGGTTTATTCCTTATCTTAGGGTTTTCTATTGCTGTGAAGAGACACCATGACCACAGCAACTCATATAAATAAAAACATTTAATTGAAGTGGCTCGCTTACAGTTTCAGAGGTTCAGTCCATTATCATCAGGATGGGGAGCATGGCAGCATGCAGGCAGATGTGCTGGAGCTGAGAGTTCTACATCTTGACTCAGAGGCAACAGGAAATCAACTGACTGTCACACTGAGTGAAGCTTGAGAAAAAGACCTCAAAGCCCTCCCCCATAGTGACACACTTCCTCCAACAAGACCACACCCCCTAATGGTGCCACTCCCTTTGGGGACCATTTTCTTTCAAACCACCACATTCTGCATTACCAGTCCCCCCTTTTCCCAGAGTGCTTTTTCACCTCAGTCATTGCCCACTTTACCCGTTTTAGACCTTTTCAGCAAGACCAAAGAAGTTACAAAGTGGAGATGGTACTGTTAGAGTAGCCAGTAGCCTTGACAGCTTCCAGATCTGCATGAGGACATGCGGTGTCTGACAGCCTCTGAATAGGGGCATTTCCTCCCATGACTGGACACTCCAGGGGCCAGAGGAGACTTATCTCAGGCTTTCGATGACAGACTCCTGCAAACTCAGTGTTAATCAGCTTCTTTACCTCTTAGACCCCCTTCTCCAAGAAGTAAGATGCCACATCTTTTAAGTGATGGTGTTAACAAAGATATTTGGGCTATAATCAGAAGCATGGGAAACCAGGGCCCAGGGGCCTCTTGGGCATAAAAGGAGGGAAGTCGGGAGTTGTTGGGAGCTGAGCCATGCAGAAGTCCCATTCCTCAGTCCTTCTCTTGGGGACAGAGCAGACCATACTAGCTGTCCCCTGTTGAAGGTTGGAGCTGCCCCTACAGAGGTGTTAATTTGGCAGAGTGATTTGGTCATTTGGGCCATCATAAGTAGTGGTGAAAAGATTACACTGACTGGGATGTGCTGATTCTGAGAGGCAGAGGTGGCTGTTGGGTTGGGTTGTGGCATGTTATGTGAAATAGTCAAACTGAAACTAAAGATGGCCCCTGTGGTAGAGACTGATCTATCCAGTGCTTGATGGATGTAAGAAATGTATGTGGAAAACATGGGGAAATGCCTTAGACTTAAAGGAGACTGCTGTGGGGTTCTCATGGAAGACTGCACTCCAGTACTGAAGAGGTATACCAGAGGAGGAAGAGAGTTTGATTGTATGGTTAATGATTCGATAGCTGTCCTGACTGGGAGTTCACAGACTGATTCTTGGCCTGTCAATGAAAGTCCTGAAACAGGAAGCGAAACACTTCACACAGAGGAACTGTGTGTCAATAGAGCCCTGCTGCTCTGTGAAGAACAGCTGAGGTACCAGAATTGTCCTGTAGACATCTCAAATATTGTTTGTGTCCCTTCATAGTTGGAACTGTGATATTTTTATCACAGTTTGGAAGAAAGCTATGCTTTCAAGATGAGCATCCCCTGAAGATGTGTGCTGCAAGTCACCTTCCCGACCTCCATGTGCCATATGCCATCAAATGAGTAACCAATTGTCAATTCCTGTGTGTGTGTTTATTTTTTTTTATAAAAAAAAAAAGGCCAATGGGAAAATATATATTTTAATGAATGACAATGTTAATTTTTGAAGTCACACAGTCAAGACTAGGAAATGCACCAACCCCCTAGAATGTGATTTTATTATCTTTTTTCTCTGTGTGGGGTTTTGGGGTTTAGTTTTGATTTTTAGTAGACCTTCAATTTAGACATGTGGAGGAGGAATGAACATCATTGTTTTGTTCTGGAGAGTTCTTGATAGTGTTTCCCCTACACACACCCAAATTGACTTAGATGTTAAAATTTGGTGCTTTTAATGGTTTTAAAAAATGAATTAGTAGTGATTCAATTAAAATTAGAAAAAAAAACCAACAAATATGCTAGAGGCTTGTCTCTTGGTGGTTCTAGGTCCTGTTAAGTTAACAATAGGTAGTACCCATCGTGGCTTGTTTCTCTGGAGGCAGATGACCTGTAGGGGAGCTCCAGAAAGAACACAGAGCTCTTAGAAGTTGAGATCTGATATGTGATTGTCAGCTAGGCTACACTGATGGTTAAGATCATTCTTAATAGGTTTTCTGTAACGCCATAATAGGTTTCTCTGCTGATGCAGTTAGCCAGATCAAGCCAAATTGAAATAGTAAAAGAGCAGGTTTATTTGAGCAAATCAACTCCTGGTGAGTCCTCCAGCCCCAGAGATCAGGGATAGAGAAGTCACACGCCCAAACTGAAGCAGGGAGCTTATATAGCCTGAAGGAGAGTGATGATGACATGTTCACCACAAGCTGGGTTTGTGCCCAAGTATGGTCAAAAGCTGAACATTTTAGGTGGGGACTTGGGCGGCTGGCAACTTCAGGGGAGGAGCTGCTGTAGCTGCCAATAATGTCTATCACTGTTACGACACTATATGGGAATGCAAAGGCTCCAGTTCTCTCCCCAGCCTCCCTCACCAAGATCCTGCCTCTGGGAGACACTTATGATCAGGGCCATTTCTCCCATCGACACCCGCGGTTCACCTGATCTTCCTATGACTTCCTGAGATGGATCTCCTGCCCAGGGTTCCACAAACAGTGGAGAGAAGAGCAGAATGCAATAGAAGGCAGGGTGGCAAGTTGGAGGGTCAGAGATGAGAGTGGTACAGTGGACCTGATGAGATGGGGGAGGAGCCAGTAAACCCTGCCAGACAGACTCCGAGGTCACCCCCAGGAGTCAGGCTGAGGTCAGGTACCCATCGCCTGGCATGCTGATGCCAGCCCCAGTGCAGCAGTTACAGGTGGCCTGCAGAGAAAGAAATGAATATTCCTGGCATCGGGTTGGTCCTGATGGAGCCCCTTTGTGTAAGCCCCTGCACTGAGCATTGACCTTAGCAGGCCACAGGGGCAGTGATGGGAATGAGTGATTTCCAGGTCTCTGATTCCAGAAGAAGTGCAGCCACCCTGAAGTGACTGGAAGGTTAATAGGAGGAAGGAGCAGGCGGCCCAGGCCACCCAGGCAGAGGAAAGCAGGAGGGAGAAGGGTCCCAAGGTGAAGGCCACAGCATTTCTCGTCATGAAATCCAACATGGGGGTGAAATCCACAGATTCTGGATCCACACCGAGTTGGAAACTGTGTGCCCCCCTCCTCCCTCAAAAGCTCCTTGGTTTCTCTGGGCCCCAGCTACCTTATCCATAAGATAGGATTAAAATCTGTACCTCAGGGGGCTGGAGAGATGGCTCAGTGGTTAAGAGCACTGGCTGCTCTTCCAGAGGACCTGAGTTTGGTTCCCAGCACCCACAAGGTAGCTCACAACCACCTGTAACTCCAACTCCAAGTGCTCTGATGCCTTGTTCTGGTCTCTGTGGGCACTGCATGCATGTGGTGACACACATCCATGCAGGTAAAACACCCACGTGCATTAAAACAAAACTAGTTCCTCAAAGCAGTACATACCTCCCAAAGTGGTTATGAGGTTTGTATGTTAGCATGGCACAGCACAAAAAGGTAGTCTCTCTGCACACACATTCCACATGTGTTGGTTCAACCAGCTGCAGACGGAGAAAATCAAGAACCATTTCTGCACTGACCAAATACACGGGCAGCACAGTGTCTGTATCACGTCTGCATTGTGCTGGGTGTTCTCTGTGCACACAGGAGGCTGTCTGTAGCTGCTAGGCAAACCCTGCCACGTTTTATGAGAGGAACTCAAGGTCTGTGCCCTTGGTGGCTGTCCCAGTCCCCCTTGATGCCGAGAGCTAACTGTACCCTTTAGATTCCAGGGATTAGTTGTCATTTCTGTCCTCTGACTTGAGTGGGACCAGGTGGCAGGAGGCCAGCTAAGGACACAAGGAGGGCGAGCAATGAGAACACTTCTTTTCTTCCCACTTAAAATTCTGTTACTTTTCTTCATTGTGTGTGAAAGTATTTTGCAATCACATAGTCTGCAAAACTAAAATGAAAGCCCGCTGGTATTTTTAGATTGCATAATTCAATAGCAGAAGGAAGCGATTGCTTAAGCATGTGTTTACTTGTGGCCAAAAGAACAAACAAAAAACAAATGTCAGAGTTTAATTATTTGGCTCACAAAATGCACAACACTATGACAGCTGAGGAGAAAAAAAATGAGTTCTACAAAAATATGTCACCGCAAGATGGTAAAATTAGCCATCAAAGAAAACAGGGTGGTTGCTATATTGTTTGTGGGCTGGGGAGGGAGCCCGGCCTTGCACAGCTGCTACTAAGCCATACCCTGGTCACCTACGGCTGACAGCAGAAGACTCATGAAGTCCTTCACCAGAACTCAATACTCCAAGTGTCCTGGAAATCACAGGACAAGGGACAAACAGGGTCTAGGAATGTCATCCCTACACCATGGCTATAATGTCTCAGCAAATCTCTTCCGTGAAAAAGAAACCACTAACTTCCTTTTCTAGGGGTGGGTGGGGTCCACCCAGGGCCCAGTGTGTGCTAACAAGCACCATACCACCCAGCTTCACCTCCAACCCACCACTGATGGTCCTAAATTCTTTTCTTGCAGTAACGTTCACTTAGTATAGCCTTACCCAGGGTCACGTGGACAGCTCCGGGTTGCTAAACACTTTCTTGATGTGGGACCATCAACACTGTCCATGAAGGACTCTGGTAGGCCCGAGCATGGCAAACATGGCTCTGGCAGGCCTTGCCCTTCTATAGTCACACCATCAAGTTCTTCCAGCTCAAGAACTCTTAGATCCCTAAGCTGCTTCCTGCTGCCTTTGCTAAACCAGGAACTGTCTGAATTCCGTGGGTTAAGCAGCATCTATAATTGAAAAACATGTCCCTCCTTATTTTTGAAATTATGGTGATCTGGGATATTTTAAACTCTGTGAAGCAAGAGGGAGTTCAGCCCATTCTTGTGCCCTGGCAGGAGCACATGAGCTCCTGGGGACAGGCTATCCTATACCTTACTCGTAGTAACAGGCCAGGAGAATGTAGGAAAGACCAAGAGGTAAGTAGAGGCAGTAAAGTACTCCATCAGCGAGTGCCCTTTGGGGTTGTGCATATGTACATCAGAGGTTACAAGGGGATGCATGTTGCACCTTACCACACATGCTTCCCTTTACTTTCCCTTATCCTGGTGTGCTGGCTAGTTTTATGTCAACTTGGCACAAGCTAGCGTCATTTGGGAAGAGGGACTGTCAATTAAGAAAATACCTCCGTAAGATC
This sequence comes from Peromyscus attwateri, assembly GCA_902168425.1. Lineage (NCBI taxonomy): Eukaryota > Metazoa > Chordata > Mammalia > Rodentia > Cricetidae > Peromyscus > Peromyscus attwateri. Next base: position 44,375 of record CABHPP010119569.1, read on the forward strand.
AGCCTGTAGGCAAGTCTATAGCGCATTTTCTTAGTTAGTGATGGATGTGGGAGGGCCCATCCCACTGTGGGCAGTACCACCCTGGGCTTGTGGTCCTGGATGGCATAAGAAAGCAAGCCACGAGGAGCAAGCCAGTAAGCAGCACCCCTCCATGACCTCTGCATTAGTTTAGCTCCTGCCTCCAGGTTCTGCCTTGATTTCTCTGAGTGATCGACTGTTATCCAGAAGTGTAAGATTAAATAAACCCTTTCCTCCCCAAGTTGCTTTTGGTTGTGGTGTTTTATCACAGGAATAGAAACTCTAACTAAGACACTTGGCATTCACCCAATCTTCAGTTTTTAAGAGTTGTGTGTGTCAAGGATCCCTGCAAAAGAGCATTGCATGAGCCAGACGAACAGGGAGTTCGCTGTGAGACTGTGTCTCCAGGGATGTGAGAAATTACACCCATAAAGTCTCACCAACATGACTGCCTAAACATGTGCTGAACAAGGACAACAGCAACACGCTGAAGTGCAGGGGAAAGTCCTCAAGGCCTGAGCCCTGCACAAAGAGCTACAGGCAACTAAGGATGCTGAGAGCGGGGTGGGGGTGGGGGGGAGTGGATACTCTCCTCCGGAAAGAGCTCACAGTTGGTTATGCAATACCAGATGGTCAGCCCTGCCAACATACAGTAACATTGTACAGTCTGAGCAGGCGGTATATGTGTGTGTATATGTGTGTGTATATATGTGTATGTGTGTATCTGTGTATTTATGTGTGTATATGTGTACATGTGTATATATGTGTGTATATATATGTGTATCTGTGTATTTATGTGTGTGTATGTGTACATGTGTATGTGTGTGTGTGTGTGTGTGTGTGTGTGTGTGTGTGTGTGTTATAGGAAGTTTATGAGATAGTAGGTCTTTCCAAACATCCTTAATGTTAGTAAGTCTTTTCCCCATCCCTTTCTCTGCCCTACTGTCCCATCTCCTTCCCCACCTCCACCCTCCCCATTTTTCCTCTTCTCCCTCTCCCCTGGGCTTTTTGAGTCCAGTCCATGAGCACCCACACAGGCAGAGAACACCACAGCCAGTCCTAGCCCAGGCATCTATCACAACAGTCCTGGGAAGGCAGAAGCAAGTTTACCAGCGCTTTTTATGAACACTCAGGCTTTGTTCATTTGTTCCTTTGTGGTGAAGTTGTCCCCGCCTGCACAGAACACCTTTGTGAGGTTTTCTTCTCCCATGGCAGGGCAGCAGCCAGCTATGGCCTGCTCCAGGGGTCTTTTGTTGGGATGATAACGTGCATGCTCTGTGTCTGGGATGGGACGTACTGCAGGTAAAATCTAGACTTCATTGCAGAGGCAGAGAGGGAGGGTAGCCCAGCCTGTGGCTTGAAGGTACTTCACAGGAAGGAGAGCAGAGGCACCTCAAGTCTTCTTTTTGCTCCCAACAAAAGACCCCTGCAGCAGGCCATAGCTGGCTGCTGCCCTGCCCTGAAGTT